>JAKMXC010000375.1:0-59723 GCA_025328345.1 Colletotrichum sp. SAR11_59
ACCCCCCCGCGCCCGGGGGCCTTCCCTTTTGGGTTCTCGCCCCCCGGGCCCCAATTAACCCAACCCCCCCCCCCCCCCCCCAGAGACAATCGTGGTGTGGAGTGTACCGCTTAACTTCTCACACATGATCGCTGAAATGGGCAGGGATATTCAACAACTGCATGATGTGGATCTAGAAGCCTTGTTTGAAGAGGATGACGCGCAGATTCCGGGTCATTCTAAGCAATTTCTAGTGACAACATGCCATTGGCAACCAGCCTGGTCAACCGAGCTGGTCAAATAGGGTGACTTGCTGAGGATCTCCTGGTAAGGTTCGGAGACTGTTGCTGGCCGCCTGCTGAACAACTGCCAGCCCGTGGAGACAGACGGGTCGTGCTTCACATGACCTGGATGAGAGCGTGGTACCCTTCATGATGCTGTGAAGCATTCGGACGAGGCTTTTAGCTGCGCCCCGAAGAAGTCACACTCTGGATGTTCCCAAATATGTCCCATGATACCTTTCTGGAGAATCATCCATTTCACGAGTGTCAGCCGCACACATGTTACGCTCATCTGCCTGTTTCCATCCAGCCTTTCTTGTAGCTTTGGCGCTTTCGTAGATAACGCTCTGCGACTTCGAAACCGTCACAGAGCCGCCGTCTCCTTGCAAAAATGGAAAAGGGCGCATTGCAAAGCTTCCAATTCGTGTGTTTGACTCAAGCCCGAGAAACAGACAAGCCTCCAAATTCAAGATGCAGATTCCGCACAAGTTGAGCTAACGCAGTGAAATGCACCGCCAGGGCAAGATCTCTTGCAGAACCAAGGACGGATAGGCTCAATCACATTGTTCTGTTTGAGGTGCATTACTCCAATCTCAAAGGTAGCCATCACCGCAATGCTTCAAATTTAAGGCCTCAAAGTTTCCTTGTATGCTCGGCAAAAGAGAACGGGAGCAGCTTCAACATTTCCTTTAACCTAACTACCATCTGACGAGTCTTCTCCGCGAGTTCTCGTGAATTTTCAGGCCTAGCGTTTGCAGAAGGGAATCGAGAGCTTCAGAGACTGAATGGAAACATCCTGCGACGTGGTAGAAGGCATCGCGTACAACGTTGCTGGAAGGCCATTCCGCGCTTTTCGACAAAGGTCCCGCGAGTCGTCGCGGGAGAACAGAGACAGCCATTGGAGGATTCCCTTCCGGCGCGTGATACTCAAGGGTCAAATAGAGGTGGACAGACTTATTGCAGCGAATGCATGCAAACTCACTGTGATAGTGGCGCCAGCATAGCTTCCAAGGACGAACCTCGAAGTTTTCACCTTATCATCGATTGAAACTAACGCATGAATGCCTTTAGCATTCCTAGATGGCGTTCCCGTCAAGACGGTCATGAGCACCCCGTGTCATGGCCATCCATCGAAGGCCACAAGAGACGGTCAACCCCCTTGTCGTCTCGGAACTTGCGCAGGCGGCTGGACCACATGTTGTCAGTGTCTTGCGGCATGGCGAGGCACGAAACCTTGGCATAACAATCAGAGAAACACAGTACGGCATGGACTAAGTAGGATGATGTTGCCTCATGGATTGACCCATCGAATTGTGGTCATCGCAAAGGTACATGAGTAGTTGAGAGGGCTGGCAATTGAACTCCGTCTTTGGAGGCGTTGGAACAACAAAGTAAGTCCGGTATCATCTAGAACACTCCTGTCACAATACACATTTGTGTTTATAACCAGATGGACAAAGATGCAGCAGCACTACTCGTACTTGGATGATGCATCTTATTTGGAAGTAGAACAAGTCATTGCAACTGGCGAGGAAGCTAGCAATAACCACCTTCAACACAGTCTATGGGTCGTACACAAATAGAACAGAGCCTTTCTGGAAAGCGCAAACATCGTACAACAAGACAAAGAGCAGCAACGAAGCCAAAGGCAGTACCGCAGGGTGACAAGAAACGTTCGCAGATGTCCACAACCATTCGTTCTTGCATGGTCCAACAGTACATGAATGATGGGTTATTCTCAAGATTGATTGCAGCTCTCGCTGTATATTGTCTGTCACGTTTGGCCTCGAACCCATTGCGATAAATTGAGGTCACTGGGCACGGCAGACAGTGGGCGGGTCAAGCAAAGGTCGATCATTTGAAGCGGCTCAGGGCAGCGGGCGATCTCGGGAATCCTATCAGTCCACGAGCTGAAACGCATGAAAATGCCCTCAGAAGCAGTAGACATCTTTCCTTGATGATAATGTCTTTGCAATCATGAAGTTCATGGGATTCATAATTGCTTTCCTCTCAATCACATCTTCGCAGTCAAAAGCTGCGCCTGGTGAACTTTTGGTCTTGCACCAAAGCTTCTAATCAAGTGCATTCTGTCACCTCTGGAACTTTTCAAATGCATCAATTGGGATTGCATTCAGAACTTGCTTAGTTTCTCCGAGTGTGTTACCTGTAGAGCGGTACATTTGATGGCCTGGAAGTTCATGTTGCAGCCGATGTCATCAAGACTGTTGGGCACGATGGGTACATATCGGGCCCGCAAGGCGCATTCGACTGAACTCGTTCGCGTCTATTAACTCAACGAGCTTCCTTTTGATGGATCTACAAATTCTGGCCATGCTTGCTTCTCGTTCGACCTTTTCCCGGCGTTTGACGCCTTGCCTAGGCCATTTCGTCGAAAACGTACCCCTTACAGCTCTTTCACACGCGGATGGACAGTCCATCGTGGCCGCGATGTTTCTCTCACTTTTCCCCGTGAAGCCAACCACCAGCGAAGTGGTCTTGGTCGAGGAGAGTCTCATTGCTTTGCTCTACCACACCAGCACCCGCGACTTTATCCAACCAGGTGGGCCGACATCGTCTTTGCCAGAGCCTATATCCCCAGTCTCATCATCAGAGACATGATCAAGAAAGGTATTGTTGTCCTTAACGCGGACGTGTCTCCGGTCAGCAGCAACAACGGCGCTGACTTCGCCGTCAACACTGAGACCAAGCTGGCTGGGTCTCCCCAAGCCCTATTGGCACGGGACCAGTGACCCGGCCGATGCTGTTGTCGGAGGTCTTCGGGTTTACCGATCGCGCCGCGGTGTGTCATTCTGTGAAGCAGCCTCCAGAGTCCTTCAATAGAGCCGCTGGAGAATGTGACAGTCGAGCCAGTGGAGCGGCGCTTCCCCCCAATCATCAGGGGTGCGTTCTTCATTGGGCTGCCGGCTGTGGGCAGATTCGGACCTTTATCGCCCGCTCGAACTTGCGGCTCCGAGATAAGTCACCGTAAGCGGTTTGTGAGGGGGATGGTATGAATCCATATTGGTGATGAATGAGAAGCATACACTGGCGACGGTTGTATTACTATGCCGAAGAGTTGGTTTGGAGATGTCTTGAATGCCTGCCCGCCGGTCGCCATCTCTTTCGTCCCCTTAACGCCGAATGACGGCACATAAGATGCCGAAAGCCAAGCTAGAGAGACATCGGTTCGCCGATGATACCCTTTTCATGTCTACTAATGTCGGAGAACTCCAACTCACCGGCTTTGGCGAGGCAAACGCGCGGAATCCCGGAGCAACCCTTGATCAAATCATCAAATGGCGCCACGGAAGGCCTTCAACTTTAGCTACCTGGCAGGCAACCCGAATTTGTTGCTGTCGCCTCTGACGTCGAACAGGCCGATGGTGAGGGTGTAGATCGGCATGGAAAGATAACACGGTCGAGGTCTTGGAAACCATCATCACGGCACGGGTGTAGAGCGCGCCCTTGAGTTAACCAGCATTTCGATAGAGCTGCGGCTGATGCGCGAGGTGCAGACATCGCGGTTATGGCGCTCAACCTCGATGCCAGCGAAGCAGAGATGGTATTCACTTAGCCGGATGGCTTGGTAGCAGGATTGGGTTTGTCCAACCCCCAAGCCATCATCCTCTATGGAAGTTAAGTAGCACGATCCATTCAGAAGATTCCTCTTCTCAACACACACGACTTCATTCGAGCAAGTTGAGCTGCATTCACTGGGAGTGTCCCCGTTCACGAAACACCAGCACATGCGGCCGGTCAAAACACCAAGATACCCACAGAATCCTGGCAAAAGTGAACTCACCGCGTTGCCTCCTGAGACTTTCATCCCGTGCATTTCTGACGCTGTTATAGCTTGGTCTACGCCGATCCCCTAGAGATGAGCTCCGAGTTCCACACCCTTTCTGCCATATCCGTGGAAGTGAATGGGTAGAATGAACTGCTTTGTCACGTTGCCAAGACCCTCATTGAAGTCGAGCAAGGTGATGGGCTTCTCTGCGTCTCTCCGCCTGTTGTTAATCAGCATGCTTCCAAGTCCAGGAATGGTTGACATGATACCTCAGCTACCCAGGTCGACTTCGTCGTGGGCAGCATCCAGGAATAGAGGAATATCCGCGACCCCGGTGTGAGAGAGACTCTTGACCGAGTCCCCTGGTCTTCTGTGTCAAAGAGCATGCCTACCTGCTTGCGACGGTGTTGTTGCCTCGCAGTAGGAAGCTTTTACTCAGAACCATCAATACGCGATCCGTGAGCTCCATCTATCGGAAAGTTTAGTGACTGTTAGTGTTGGATTTGTAGCGCTGACCATCCAGAAATGAAGACGAAGGTATTCATCCTCTATCTACGCTTGTGGCCGTGCCACCGAGGGATGAAACGAATTAATGGCAATGGACTCGGTGATTGATAAGGGGTCGGCTGTGTGTAGTTGTTTCAAGATGTTACATTGTGTATCAGATGATTCTATTAGCGAATCCCGCCTGCTAAAGCTCGCGCAATGTATTCATCGCTTTGGTTTTTGTTCTATCTTGAGAGTCTGCCGTGATTCTTCCACTTTGCTCATAACCATCCAATTGTTTCGGGCATTTCCACGGTATTTGACCCTCATTCGTCCAGAAATCTCCAACGGAATTCCTCAGCTCACAATCTTACCGAGTTTACGCTTATTGAAGCTTTAGAAAGACACTGAGGAAAGCTATTTGTCTCAGCCTTCATCCTCACCTCCTGCCACTCTTCTGTAGACCCATGGTACTCGAAGGTTGTTGCATTTCGTGATATCTCTCTACTAGGGCAGCCTGGCTCTCATCTCGCGGTCTCAGGAACCAGAAAGGCGGCTCTCAATTGCTCTAGCATGATCTCGGGAAACCATTTACTTTTGGATATAACAGGCTCACTACACTGTAATATTTGCACCGAGGGATTGATTCATCCTCATGAATCAGTCTCCCAAGGCAAGCCCCCAACTTTTATCAGCACGCGGTGTTCGGGAAGCTTATGAGACAGATGCAGTGATTCAAGAGTGTTCAAACTGAGACTACGCTACCTATACTACCTACTGGCTCTGTCAGTTTGATACTTCATTGACATAACTTTGAATATGAAGTACCAAAGTCGAAGCTGCAGCCGGACGAACCGACGAGACTGCTTTACTCTGGCTACTTCACAATAAGTCGAGCGAGATAGGTGACAGGTAGTTCTAATGATTGAATGCCCACATTGTGGTAAGCTGTTGCTAATATTCTGGCAAGCACTGAAGTAACCAGCCATCAACAAACGGTCACTCAAATATTCGGTCAGGTACGCAAGACTTTCGCGCCAAGAGAGCTCACCAGCTTCTCCGGAATGAGATGCACAAAGTAACTTTGTATGAATTACTTGCTCGGTAAAAATACCAATCATCCCTCTTCTCTGTTAACTTGTTTTTCATACTTGCATGTAGCTGGCTACTATTTGCGGAGACACCTGAAGTATTGGATACGACGGCAGCAGAGACGACAACGGCAGATATGACGCCAAAGCTGCGGAGAATAGACTGCCGTATGACTTCAACGGGGAAATACGAGTCAAGCTTATGTCCACTCCCTCTAGTCATTAGTGCGGGATGCGTTCAATAATGCCGACCTCATTGCCGAAATTCGAGATGTCCCTTTTGCTCCTGAGATCACTTGTTTGTGTCTTCAGTTTTGGTGAGTCCTGGTCAATGACGACAAAAGCTACACAGGTCTAGTCTTCACCTTTTGGTCATTCTTTTGGAGGCATCCGGTTGACATTGCCAAAACTCTAGTTGATGTTTGTGGCTTCATGTATGGTCGAATCAGAGTTTCATTCAGTTACCTGCAAAGAAACTTATTTCTACTACTTAATCAGGTACCATAAATTCAGGACCCCGGAACAGAACATTCGACGTTGAAATGGATGAATAGTCTCCATTTAGTAGTTGGCGACAATTGTGTGAAGCTCATTACGAGAGAATTCTCGCGTGATCATAGGAAGATTGATAACCAAGTTCCTGAGAAGCAAAGTTGCAGCAGGTGTTTTCCATTCTTGCAGCTCGCAGGAACTCTCCACTGCCTAAGATAATCCATATCTATCTTGGGTTTATGATCTTGCCCTTCCTAAATTGCCACGAGCAAGTTAAGCAGATGTCCCCGAAGCTCTGGCCCTTGCAAGCCCCTGTTTACAGCCCCATCCATCCGAAGCAAAGGAAATCTCGCGCAGGTAATACATGTCTTGTAGGTTATATTGTCCTTCCACATATACCTTCTACTTGTAAATGTCTTCAAACGAGTGGGAATACTGACATACATCCCGGCAGGCATGACGATCGAGTCAAAATCCGAACTGATATCCAGCTGCAATTGCAATACTTGACGAAGACGGTATCACTGTATTGCTTGAACCCAGCTATTTGACAGCAAAGATCACATGTTTTTGATTATGTTGGAAATGTTTGATGCTCTGGGTTGGGTTGGGCATCACACCTGCTGATGGCACCGAAGCGAGCACACTTCACCAGCAAAATACTAGACAGCGCCTGGGCAACAGTCGTATCCTCGAGGAATCAAGTAGAGCGGAGGCAGAGCTGCTTGCTTGACAGACAGCTTATGGCCAAGTCAATTGTTTCCTCAGCAGGGTGTTCGTGTTGCACAAAATACTAAGGGGCTTATGCGGCCAAACTTTGCGCAAGAAACCAAGATCTTCGACTGGCACACGATTGGTCCCGTACCCTCGCCAGTCAGGCCGGACCGAAAGGCTTCATGTTGGGCGGAGGACCAATAGAAGATGGCCGTGACCACATCCACAGCTTCGCTGTCGACAGTGAAAATCATGTAAGTTTCGGCGTTGGTCGGTGCACCGAACCCAACCATCTTGTAGGGCATGCGAGGCATGGGATTCGGGAACCCGGATCGGAAAATAGGTGTGAGGCTTTTGCTTTGGGTTCGATGTAGATTTGACGTGTCCCCTGCAGCTACAACAGACATCACGTAGGCTTCTCTGCTATTTATTAAAGGCTTGATTCAAGGTCGTACAGAATCTGACTGTCGATGGGTTTGAAGAGGCGAGCACTGTCAGTAAAAGGAAAAGGCCATCATAGACAAAACATGAAGTGAAGCCTGAGACTACATATCTAACACCTGACCGAAGCTGCTGGAAAGCTTTCAAAGCCACCAGGAGTGACCTCACTTCGGGGCTAAAGGAAATCAGACTAGATTTTGAAAGAACAGGAATTGGAGGAACTGCAACGACGGCACAGAGGCGAGAGAGCGAGGGAAAGAAAAGATCATTTTCTTGGAGTAGTTCTGGAGAATTGTGATGCGCATCAAGGCCCATGTACGCAATGCCCATGTCATGGTTTTAACATGCCTTCCGCCATCCAGTCGACAAGGGCGTCACGCTTAACAGACAGGGGTATGCCCAAGGGATCCCGGTATTCACCGTCGTTTCAAGATAGGACGGTTTGGCTGCGAATAAATAGCAGGGATTCAGATTTGATTGTACACCTGTGCAATGAAATGGAAAAGGATTACATCATAATCTCAAATAATTGAAGATCGAATATTTGATTGGCCTTGAAACAAGATGAACTCGTTGCTAAAATAAATGCTGGCCTCTGCACAACGTTGGCCATTCTACCGACAAGCATATGAATAGAACAGCTTGACACAAAATATGGCTTATGGGACGTTTTAAAGCAAAGAAAAACGCGATCAAAGCAAGACGTCTTCTCACGGAGCCAGCAGCAACTGACAGCAATTATCTCAGTGTGTGTGAGTCCTTGTGAATCTGGACATATCTGTATCTCTATCTATGGCAGCTCCGTCGGCTTACCCTACCTCGGACGAAACCCGAGTCAGCCACTTTGCTTTTGTTTTTTAGTAAGTCGTTATTTGTGGCCACCACAGTCTGGATCACTTCCGCACGCATCGTTTGCAACGTCGTCTTCAAAATCCACGCCCCCGTAGTTCATAAGCCTCGAAGTAGTTGTGAAAGTACCTGTAGGTCTTCACGTACCCTCATGATCATCCACGACATTCAAACGCATACCGATTTATTTGAGAGACCGTTGTTTATCTGCGTTCGCTGTCGACCCGCCTACACAGGAGGTGTGTGATTCATATCAAGTGGCTCCACAACAGACATGAGTTCTTGTCCCTGAATAATCAGGTGGGACCTTTTACCAATTTGAATCGTCCTTCCGCCGAGCAGAGCCTAATTGAGTCTTTCGTTGAGATTTTCTACGTCAACTTCAGACTGGCAGAGCACTAATCGAGATGCGGCGACCATTGGCAACATCCGCAAAGCGTTCAAGTCTTTGTCGGCAATGTTAATCCTTAGCTAAGCATCAAGCTTGACCCGCGCCCCTATATTGTATGGATTCTTGAAGTGGTAATGAAAAATGGTTTAGAATCAAGTGACACGAGAAGCAGGATGATGATTGGAATATTTGTTGATTAATCAGGGATTTCAGGTTTGATCTCGAGGCTCACGATGTGATATGAGGGACAAAAGACACAATGCGCCATTGTCTATCCTCGTACGTCACGAAGTTAGTACCCAAGTGACTCTCTGATGGATGAGTGGGATTACCAGGGGGATTCAATTGCCACATGGATACATCAGAAGTATGGCTGCCAATCATAAATCTTGGCAGATGGGCTTGTGGCCTGAGATATTTGATCGATCATTCCGACTGAAGTTCATGTCTCAGTGTGCATTTACTCTTACGCTGATTTGGAGCATGTGACATGCAAGCTTTGTTCTCAAAGTTAATGATCAGTTCGGGCTTACGCCGACGAACCGAAATCTCGGGACTTGTGTACCCACTCGCAGACCAGACTCATCTGTGCCGGCGTCAGGCATACAAAACACAGCGATTCCCTTGGTGAAATGGCAGCAGTATGGAAGCCCCCTGAACCTTTTCTACCAGAGTCGTCCAAATCGCTCGCCTCAGCGTTGGGCTAGCGACGTCTTCGTCTCTCTAACCATCTTTCGCGCCGCTAGACATGCTTGTTTCAATGGTCCGCGTACCTTCTTGAGAGGTTTGGTGTCCTTCCGCGCGCCATATCTGCGGTATATCATTTTATCTTGGCTTCCGTGTCTTCATTTGTGCATCTGCTACTGCAGCATTTCCGCAGAAAAAGGGCAGCGGACCAGAACTCATCGTAGAGATATCCCAAGGAAATTGGTCTTCTTCTGCACGCCTTTGCTCTCGGTAACGGAATGAGTTCTATCGGCCTGACACAGCAGTCAGCATGGTCTATTGGGCAGTATTGCTACGGGCTTGCTTGATTGATTGTTGAAACTCTCTGGAAGACACATCCTCTGGGTTTCAGCCTCTAACATTTGACGCGGCAAACGTCGCCCTAAGTCATGTCAGAGGCTCGTGAGAATCTCCAATCTCTTAGCCTGCTATTCGATCAGTCGTTATTTATCATTTGTCGTTTGACAATTCTGTTCTATGTTCAAATTTTGATTCTTTGCCAAACGGCGGCCCGGAGTCAAACTGAACGTGTCTCTCGAAGAGAGATACCAGAAAGGGTCTGAATCGGATAAAGCAGATAGACAGACCTCGATCATACTGTGACCTTGGACTTCCACCTGAATAGACGCATAGCCACATGCCCATGCAGCCTGATATTCTGGATCCCCGCGACAGCATTCTGGCACAAGGTCATTATTCAAGTCGATAGCGTTCCAGCAGTTAGTTCTGCCTTCAAACCACCCCTTTTTTCCCATCTTTCTGGCTCATTCTCAGCCGTTTGCGTAAGTTTTCTTTCAATACTACCTTATCTTTCTTCCCTTCTAACTTTTCTTCTTCGCAGTTTGCCGCCTGGAGGCGCACCTTGTTGACTGCCGTATGACTCTGACGGGGAAACATGTGGAGGGTCACAGCGTAACCTCTATGGCTAACCCATGGGGTATATGAAGGGGATTTTTGAGCCGCCTGGCCAAGCAGAAGCGGCCCCCCCTCACACCATAGCCCAAATTTCAATACTACCTTATAGAAGCTTTTGTCTCGGAATAATGCTCAGAACGGTGGTAAAGAAAAGGACGGACCCTGTTAGCTGGTGTTTTCAAGCACGGAGAGTCTGGCGTCTTTTCAAATGAGACAGGGTCGAAGACACAAGGCCTCTACATCACCGTGGGCGAGGAATTCTACCTGTGTAATGATTTTACGAAGCCTTTGGATCATATCAGCATATCGACAATTACTGTAGGGATCATTCAGTCCTCCGGCGCGCGTTTGGGGACTCATCTAGTGGCTTCGAACAATGTACGGGAAATTGTCTTCGAGCCTTCCAGGAGTACGAAATCAAGCGGCTGCCGATGCGATGGAAAAGGGCCGTTCTGCTATGAAGTTCAGGCACGGGTGGAAAGTAGCAAATTACGATGCCTCTGGGAGGGAGTTGCTGGCGAAGTAGGATAAAATTTCTGCACTCAGAGCCGGAAAATATCCGGTTGGAGTCAACAAAAGCGGAACAAAGCAACAAACGATGAGTTCTGCGGCTTATCGTTGATTGCTATGGGCACGCATGATCGATTTGACATCTAGGAGATTGCAAGTGTGCACCCAAGGATAACTCTGAATAGCTGGTGTATGAATGGCACAGTCCACGCCAACTGCAGTTGGGGTAATGGGCGGCATTCTTCTAATACGAAAATCATCGGGGCCCGGTGGATGGTGAGGTCGTCGTTCTGGATACTTGACTCAAGACAGCGTTCACGAACGACGCCAGGAGGAAAGGTTCGGCGACGGGAAGGCAGCCGTCCCATTCCCGTCGATGTCCCGTAATCGTTCATGTAAGGCCACTGATGCAGTATCATATGTTGATCGAATGAGAGCTGACGTAGGTGTCCGTGTCGAGCCACTCTTTGACCGTCGTATGGTGACATCTGCGAAAATACCGAAGCCTTCCGAAGTGGTACCACCGTGTTCCTCTTCGTTTAGCTAATCTCTATTTGCTGATGACAGGCAAAGCTGGCGAAGCTGGACTCATATGATGCTGCTATGCGTCTAATCCAGCTATTCTCTGATATGTAAACCTAAATACCATCGCCCAGCTCATGTCATCTTTGCCTACCGGCACCCACCAAGCTCACAACAGGAAGTCTTCTGCTTCGGAGACATAGGGCGACACCAATAACATCAGGTCTTGATATCTCAAGCAGGTCATTCATTTTGTCCTTGTTTTCCACGAGTACTCGGTTCCGCTAAGTCAACAGACGTGATCATTACTCCCAACGTCTCAGACTTTCAGGAAAGTACCAATGCTACTTGTGGTATCTTCAAGTCCTTCAACACAGGCATTCTCAATATTCAGGAGACTTTCAAACGACACCACGATATGAATGATTCTTGACCCTTGTCGTTACATCAACTCTCTACAGTGTGCTTACGGCAAAAGTCGCGACCACTGCGAAAGTAATGGAGGCGGAGAGAGATTATTGAGCTCCAAGTGACGGGGCTTGGGTGCTCTGCGATGTCGCAAGTTCCACTGGGCAGGTTTGGCAGGTAAGTGCAGATGGCCCGATTCTCCAGAATCAATAGACTCTCAGTCAGACTGCTCCTTTCCCGAAGCATAAATCATCAGAGCAGTTATCGTACGACCATAACCTGAGCGTGGTCCTATCACGGAGTTCCACATCGTTCCGCACCGTTCGCTACAGCAAAACCCTCAATCGAAACCGGCAGCATAAACGAGCTACGGCTCAAGATGTCGTATTGGCACTTTTTCTTAGTTCACTTGCTTTTCCTAGTTTTCGGAGGCAAGCTTGGTTGCCGCGGTACCTTCACATTCGGCCCAATCTTGGCCAGCTGGGCTGTTTGAATGCCTCAAGCATTTGAAGCCAGAGCTGCATGGACAGCCAGCGTCTTGGATTGAGTAACAAACCAAGAAAAGACGACATTATTTCATTCTAACCCGGCAACCCTCCAACTTGACATCGTGAACTCCCGTCCATTAGTCATGATCTCTGCTAGACGGGCTCTCGGCTATCAACTGCGGTAACTTAGAGCCAGGAGACTTGGGTGAAGAACAAGCAGTTGACAGAATCCCAGTTACGAGAATAGGTGTATTAGTGGATATGCTTGTTTTAGAGCTTTGTAATGATATCAATTGCACAGAGCGACGACCCCATGCACAAGTAGTTCTTCGTCATGACGAAGAGCGATATTATTGTATGCTTTTGGAAGAAGCGTGTATGAAACGCTGTATCTACGTATAACATACAAGAGTTGTTCTTCGTTGCATAATCTTGTCTGACATCAAGCCTCTCGGCTTCGCATATATAATTCTCTTCCTAATACTGAGTCTATTCCCAAAGGCGATGTTCAAGGGCATCGCCGGGCCCAGTAGCCCTCCTTCGACGAGGGCGGGACTGGGGGCTCATGTCATCGGCGTCTTAAACTTCGCTAGCTGTTTGGAACGTACGGGTGGTGTAAATCAGGAGAGCAGCCAGCAATTGCCTCCTCTTTTGAAGCAATTGCGGACTTTTAAATAATTGGTGTATCATCACTTCTGGTGCACTACGAGGTGAGGCTGCCTGCAGTCTGCAAGGTTACCGGACAGGAAAGAAAGCCTTTGAAGAATAGTGATGATACAAGCACATGTAGTTTAGTCAGTGTCATCATTTTGAAATTTTCAACGAGGCCGGTGCTTGCGCAAGTTCCAACGGCTGATCATTCACAACCGATCGATCAATATCACTGCGTCGAGCATCATGCCGGCTTCGGATATACCAACGTGGAGAAGAAGACGCGACAAACGTTTTATTTCTCCCAAGTGCGTGAAAGATGAATTAAAGAATCTAAGGTCACTGGATGGAAAGCAGACACGGCCATGTATTGAAAGTTCGTAATCGTACAAACGGCTTGATCTAACTAACTCGAGTGCGGTCGAGTCTCAGACGCAATCGCGATCCGGGTGGTTACAAACTCATTGCATCGGCATTGCTCCATTCTCTGGTTGCTTTATCATGCCGCAAGGATGGAATAACCTCCGGTAGTCACCCGAGTAAACAGGTATGCTTCAAGTCCAACCTTTCTAGAATGCGCATCCAAGTAGGGAAACTGACCACCCGACCTCAGAATTAGTGATATGCAATTCAGGGCTGTTGCTGTTCACGACATACTATATACATTACCAGTAGATGCATCCGCATCTGTTTAAACGGCGATACTTAATGTAAAAAGGTGGTATTATCACCGAAGAAAAGCTTCAAGGATACGTCACTTGTCACATTCACTTGCATATCAACTCTACTTTTGTTTCTGGTTCCAAGCTTGATGAACTCCTCTATCCAGGACTATTCTTAATAGCTCTGACCTCATGTTGACTGCCAGGGGTAAAGTCTTCTGCGACATGTCTTTGTTGAATGGGTTAGGATGAATTAGGGTGTGTCCAGAGGCTTCAAAAGAGCGATCACAAGAGCGAAGCCATCTTTCGGCGCAATCCCACATCGGGACACTCTATGGGACTGATGGAGGAAATAGTCCTTTTTCAAGAGTCGCCATCATTCAGCATCAAACTTGCTTAAGGACTTAGTGCTCTCGTGGAAGATATTGTTGTCAATCCTATCTCTTCTGGATCAAGCATGTATAAGTTGTGTTGATTCTCGTCTCCCTCGTGTGCGCCGCCGTTTCTCATCTTCATTGTATTAGCTCTCTGATTATCCCGAAGCTTGAAAAAGAGACGAGTCTGCTACGACGTTGAGCTTGGCAAACAGAAGACACATTTGAGATGGTCGATGGAGTGAGTTCAATCCTACTGAAAGGGCTCCCTGGCCACAATCAACCCGCCTTTTGAGCTCGAAAGCAGCGCGAATCGCCCAAGAAAAACATCATCCGCTAGATTACAGCAACATCCCAATCCCCATCGCGTGTCCACCGGCTCAGGCGGTCCTAATGAATTCTGGAAAGCAGGGCTTCATTCAGGTTCATTGAATTAAGCGGAAGACTGGTCAGCTTTCACATCTCGATGGGCCATTACCAGCATTGAAGGATGCTTCACCACACAATTCCTGTCATACTCAATGATTCATAGCAGAAATCGAAGAAACAGGTATCAGACGGTCATATTACTCGGAATCAGGCCGGATGCCTGTTCACTGCCCTTTTTGGGTTGAAATCCCTGTATCAATGACCTGAGTCAACCGTTGAAGTTGGTCCGCTTTGTGTCGGAACTTGCTGCCTTTGATAACAGCTTTCGATGGTGTGACTCGCACGTTGGAGCAGTAATCAGACGGAGATCGAAGAAGGGGATCATGAGGAAAAGGCATACACAGATAAGTGGAGTTGGGTGGATGTGAAGATGATAAAAGTGTGCTTTTTCTCTCGGGATTGCGGAATTTCTTTTGGCTTGTCAGAGTGATTTCTAAGTACCGTGACGGAAGGTTGATGATTTGCCGGGGAATGCTCAGTACCATGCATTTAGTGTGGATGCGATGGAAATCGAGAAAAGACCCCTTATCAATATGATCTTGCCAATATTCCGATGAACTCCGTTGTCAAGACCCCGGTTGACTTACCTAATCCTCTGGCCATCGCACCGGGCAGAGCGTCTTTAAAGTCCCAGGCGAGATTTCAATCAATGAGTATGGAAGTTCCGGTCATTTTTGCAATCACGGCCATGTTTGAGCAATGAAAGTTCTCTTCAGGGCCTGGTTCCCGACAGATTTGGTACCTACTCCTTCCCAATACGATCGGATGCAGATTCAGTCTTCCGAACAGTTTACAAGAAAACTTGAATCAAACCTTCAAGTCGGCTCATGATGAATTCCAAATTTCCGACCATTATGAACAAATCTTTTTGAGTGACGGCTTTCTTCTTGGGCGAAATCACTCAACAAGTTGATTTCCAAAATCTGCACGACGCGTTGTCCCGTCATCTTGGTCTCTGGACCGCTTGACGCGCGAGCACTATGCATGATTGGTTAACCTTAGTATTAATTGAATCAAATCGGATGCGAGGTCTTGGTTCCTGTTCAGAGAAGTTTGGGACGGCACCCCGCAAAGGTGAAGAACGCCAAACATAAGCCAAAGAATCAAAACTGAAAGTTAGGCCCTCTCGTTACCACATTTTATGGCTTCGCTGTTTCGGTTGCTGTGATTTTTCTGTGCTGAGCCGCATCACCCGGGTCCGTCAGCACTCGGCGGTACGAGCACCGGGGTCTGGGTGGTCTTCCCAGCGGGGCCGGTCAAATTAGCACCCGGATCTGTCTTCTGCGGCCTCTATATCGGCACTTGTGCCAGTACTGCACTGCTGGTCCCACTTATTGCTATATATATTACTTATTTTAGTTCATACTGAGGTCCTGTGGAAAGTCTATTTCATTTGTCACAACTTGGAAACTTCTTCCTCTCGCCGGCGAGCTGCTGAAGTTGCCAGTCCTTTCAAACCCTCCCCGAAACTAGCTGCCCGTTGCGTAGGCCCTTCAGTTTATGCGATGGGTCGTTTACATTTTCGTCAAGTAGGTGGACCCTGCCATTGATAGATGATTCGATGATGTGCAAACTGAGGTATTCAGTCACCCGGAGATCGGGTTTCATCAGTGCCATAATCATCGGACAAGTCTCGACCGCGTGCACATGAGCCATGAGTCTGTAAATCGAAAACGATAGTGCAGGAGTCATTGTTCTCAGATGCTTTAGGGGGGTCTCAGGTGTTGTCGTCACGAGGCTGTCCAAGGGAGGTTCAAATTTCTCAACATATGGTGGCCAGCGTTTCCGATTCGATAAAGATGATGATCTCGAATTGCCAGTGCCGCTTCTTTTAACTCAGATGAGGTCCTGGCCCTGGAGCTGCATCTCAATTCCACATTGTCACAGAATGAAGTTTGGATTATGATTGATTTCAGTGTCATTTCACCTCTGTGTTGGTGGACAAGAACAGGGCGGTTCTGCGTCATGCGCAGCCATCAGACAATCCTCGAGGCCCTCCTCCCATGGTTTGTGGGTGCAGTTACACGACTAAACGGCATCAACTAAATAATTATCGGGAATATATTGGGTCTCTTTGTAATTGAGTTACATTGCTCGTTTGGTGTTTTGGTTTTCAAATTTGTCAGCACGCCGAGTTCCTCGCGCAACTACGATCAAGGAGCCGGATCTGTTGTTGTCAGTTGTAGCACTCTCAAGGCCTTCGCCTAATTTGCCGAGCTCTCCGTCGAGTTTCTGGACTATCCACGCTTCTTCGATTGTTTGGATTATTGATTCTACTCGGACTCAACTGATAACTTTGCATGATCGGTTCAGATTAGAAAGAAGACGCACAAGCTTCACAGCCTGCTTCAAGACATATCGAATGGACCCTTTTCTTTGTTCTTTGCCAGTGAAGGGTCTAGACTGTATCACCATGACCGCCTGAGCACTAAGGTTGTTACACAGACTAAATGATTTATGTACTCTGGCTCGCTGTGACCTGTAAACTCTGGAACTCGGCCACATCGTTGTCGCCGCCTCCACCTCCTTCTGTGAGTTACCACTGGCTTGATCCATTTCGTGATTTCCGATTATCGTATGTTATCGTCACTTGGACGAGGCGCTCAGAGCTGTAGCACATAACTCAGTGCACTTTGTGTTGTCTGTTTGAGCCCAGACATTGACCCTGGGGAGATTTAGGTGTTGGTCCGTTCCTTGGGCGACTGTCCTTCGTCGGAGATACACGATGTGCCGACACTGTTGGTCGGAGATGAATGTTTTTATACTGTGTGCTGCAAGAAATCCTCCTCCCTCCATAAAATGATTCTGGACCTGGGACAGTCGGCTGCCAACGTTGAGGGTCTCTACACAAGAATAGCGGCCCTAGGGCGAGACTTTGTTGCAGGCCTGAAGCGCTAAGTTCAAACTTCAGAGTGTTTATGCCGTGTTGGATAGAAGAAGTGGCGCCTTCCACCGGTAAAGCGGAATGAATTGGAAGGGAAGAATGACGAGTCTTGGCTTCTGGTGCGCATGGAGTGTAACATGTGAATTACCGTTCTTATCCGATTAGCCTTCGCATAGCCGCGATGTGTTGCTGGCGAAACATCTTGCCATAACTCCAAAACCCAGAGTCGAGCTTTCTGCGTCTCAGACGAAAGGGTATCTTCACTTTGGGAAGATGCTCCCAGAGTTATTGAGCATGTACTGGTAGACACTGGCTTTGGGCGTTGTCGGAAATACCGTGTGCCAGGTCAACATTTGCCGAGAGACTGCTTTTAAACTCGACGTGCACAAAACTGTTGGAGAATGTCAAGCAACCTCGGGCCCGAAACTCAACTCGAGATCCTGCGGAACGGTGACAAATTCTACTGGCCCCCAGATTTGGAAGGCATTCATTACCATGATACGTTCATGACCACCTGCGGAACTGTCCTTGTCGCTAGTTATCCGCCTCGCGGAGGCATTGGCGGCAAACATCGAGCATACCATCTGGCTCATTACGGACCGGTATCGGGTAGTGGTAGTTGGAGCCGCCGCCAAAACCTCACTGCATAGCGAGAAGCTGGTGCATAGAGCCCGCCGTCTTGTTACCGTCTCAACTACATGGTATTAACGGTAAAGCCCGCACCCCGACGGGTTTGCAAGCCTAGGATGGGTCTGTTCAGCATCGACCGTGCCACCGCGGCAGCCCGTGAAACTGCCAGTGAGGATGATGGCTGCGTTCAGGTTGGTTCCACTGACGCCAGGTGGTGGTGAGCTTGGTGAGCAGTTCGTCAAACTGCTCGATGCAGCACGGCGAGACCCATACTGTCAACTCAACCGCCAACGAGCGAGCGGGTATGCTGATGAGACGGACGTGGACGGGAGGGTGAAGGGCGAGCATCGTCTCAACGGCCTGGACGTCAACCAGATCCTTGGCTGGTTCGACTCGACGTTGACAATCACACGCTGTAGGACGCCATGGGCTGCTGGGATCGTTGAATTATCGCTGAGTAGCCGCTGTTCATTTTCAAGAACACAGGTGTCCAACGGTTGACGTGGTCGCGGACGGCAGCAACCGTGATCTCCGGCTCGGGGGATCACTGAGTAGGCCTTCCACGAGTTCAGAACTGTGGCTGACGAGCGTGTGAATCTACCCTTGTATTTACGCTTTGGCGGATCAACTAAAGCAGGAATATCTCCTATATTTGACTGTCGCTCCGGATGCTGAGACTTGGAACGCGGCGGCAGAGACTCAACGCATGAATGCGGTCGCTGTCGTCGTCCAGTGAGGACATGGGTGTGGCTTGGCCAGATTATCGATCGGGTATGAACGCCAGCAGCCTGCTGTCCATCTCGAAGATGGCAACAGTCCTTATCGGAGTTTGCGTGCAGGCCATCTGACGGTGTTGCGACACGCGGGCGAGACCATCGGTTGATTTAGGATGAGGGCGCGGACACTGGATCAGGTTTGACCATCGGGAGCTATGGTCGGGACAACGGCGGATCGTTTAACGTGCTTCCATACACACAAATATTACATTCCCGCGCCAGTAGAGTTCATGCATGTAGCACGGGGTCGATCATCGCGGGTATTCATGAATCTGCTTAGCTGTCCTGTGACCACAGGTGATGCGTTTTCAGTGTAGACATGACATGTCCATGATGTGTAGAAAGATTAATAACACCGTTAAAACTTGATGAAGATCCAGGTACGAGGCATCCCCGTCCGGGGAAAACCTGTGTCACGAGAACCATTTCATTCATTGTCAACTCGATTAGCGTCCGCTTCTTCGGTGGGTATGAGATCCATTGGGGCGGATGGGCTGGATGCAAAGACCAGCATGCGAAAACGGATCCGCCACGATGCTTCTGAGCGTGTTTCTAGGTCAGTTCTGAATTGCTTGTTTGTGACTGAAAGAGGTATCTTTGCTGCTTCGGAGACCCGTTGACTGTGGCCGTTCTCCGAACTCCGAACCGCGTCTCAGAGGGCTGAATCTAGAGAAGATGTGGTTTGCGGTATGCTGCCAAACGTAGCAAGAAGGCTTTCACGGTTCCCACGGGTGGCAATGCCGCAAGGAAGGTCTCAAATTAGCTTTTGGCAGCGGGAGATACCACTACACCGTATGCAGGTAACGAACGATGAGACTCCCCATCGTTGGACTTCCGCATCCATAGTGTTCACCTCGCCGTTTTTTACTGTGCCCAAGTCAACGTGTGAGATCCATTAGGAACCTGAATACGGACGAGGACAAATGTGGCTCATGGTTCGTCCCATCATGTCGAACCTCAGTCCAGACTTGTTGGCCTGGGGATCAGACAAGCTCGGTTCGAACCTTCAGCCTCAGCTTTTCTAGACACTTCTCGCTCAAGCTTCTCTTGATACCACCCACGGGTATGATCAACACAAAGTAACTACCTAAGTAAGGATCGCAGTGCGCAGGCGCTGCGCCCTAATCAGCATTTTGAACTCACATCTGCATAAGTTCTCGGTCATGTCATTAAGAACTCGAGAAAAGTGTATGGAAGCTTGAGATTTCAGACACAGGATGCAATGAAATGGAATGGAATGGTTCGACATCCGTGAATAACTGAAATCGGGGTGATAGGTGGAACTTCTTCGGATTTGCTCGGTCTGGCGGTAACAACTTGAAGTTTTCAGCAGACAACGAACCCCGAACTTTGGCTTCATTACGAACAATACGATTCACCCTCGTAAAGTCTGCCGTCTAGAGGGTACCCTTCAAGATTGTTTGCTGCAGGGTTGATTGACCAGTAATGAGGACTTCCTGGTTTAGCCAATGGGCAGATTTGAATACCCGGAGTGAATACGACAACAGCCCCCGTTCGAAACTCATCTCCTACAAACTGTGGAAGGGAACGCCTGCTCAGCAGCAATTTTGCATGAAGATGCCGTCAAAGTCCGCTTGGCAGCATGCCTGATTAGCCCACAATCAACAGTTTGTCGCTGAAAGGAGTCCTCAAGTTAGCCAAGGTTGTGAAAGGGCCATTTAGGGAATGACCTAGTAAAGTTACTACATTACCCTCGGCTTTTGGCATTTGAGGTGTTCGTCATGGTTACTCCAGTCATCAAATTATGACGGACATTTGTGCTCAGTAAAGTGGCCGATTTTAATGTTGTGCTGTGCCTTTTTTGTTTCTTCTCTCCTTCCATCTTACACGGAAGATTGCCGTAATTCGACACACATTCTGATTATTACCAACGCCAAACCTCGTGATGGCTCGATTTTTATGCTGCTGCAATGAGGACCAGCTAGCACATGGCGCAATGGCTTCCATTCGCGTGGTCAAGGTCTGAGGTTTGGCCTGCGGGCCGCATCTTGTAGCCAGAGTCAGACTGAGGCCAGCCGGGCGGAGTCTCGGCAGGGGAGGTCAGTCAAGTATTTGAGAGAGAGTCCCATCATTCCATTCAGGCAGGAGCAGATGGTACCGTTAACTCAGCGTGTCCGGTATGGAGTTGGAGCTGCCGCGAGGCATGAAAATTGCGATGGTGGAGTGCCCGGTGTCCCGCGGGCCGTCGCGGTTCTGGTCAGCGGCAAGTGTTCAGTGGAGCTGGGGGGGCTTCAGTGGTAGGCTTCAGTGGGGTGGTGCCCGGTGAAGTGACTGGCCAGCCTTAGGATACCGCTGGTATCGTAAGGGCAGGCCAATCAGACAGACGATTCACCCTTAGGATACCGTCGGTATCATAACCATCCTTCTCAGGGCCCCGGTAAGAGTGCCAGGGGCTGTTGCCGACCCGCACGCTGCAGTCGGGTGCAGGCGAGAAAGCCGCAGTGATGCGCCCAACACAAGACATTTGTGATGCCAAAGAAGCAAGATGGATATTATCTGGCGGTCGGACTGCAGGACGGACAAGGCATTGCAGCATCACGGAATGGCCAAAGTCAGTCAACCCATTGAGAACCTGAGACTTTATTTTTGAAGGAGTCCTGATCGCAAAGTACAGCAGTCCTTGAGATAGCCAAGACTTCCAATCGTCTGGCGCAAGCAATCGTGGGCCGTGTAATAATTTTTGGACTCTCTGCGTCGAGATACGAAGAAACGGTCTCGATTTGGCATCTTAATCCGCCGTAGGCCCTCTCGAACCGCAACGGTAGCATCGCTTTTTGTTCTTCGATGTCGCTTCATCGTAGACCTCCTCCGACCATGAATTGCAGCGTCGCTTTTTGATCCTTCGATGTCGGCTCGTTCTGGTGGACCAAAAAAGAATCGTGCCAATCCATAGACTCGGTCTCGCCTCCCACAGTGTCGTCTTGATTCCCCAAAAATGCCCAAAGTTTCCAGTATCTCAGAGCAACGTCTTGTCGCTGCCGGCATCCACGACAGCCCTCAATCAAAGTCTCACCCAGCTTGCGCAGCCACTACTCCTCCTCCGTTGCTGGAAGCTGAAGTCCAAACGACCCCGTCAAAGATCCATCCAAGTAGACGCGCAGCTTAAAGTCGTCAATGCCGCCAATGACGCTCGTGACGCCGCCGCCAAGGGGGCAGGCGATGGGCAGGCAGTAGGACGGAGCAATCTTGGGCCGTCTTCTCGCGCCGTTGGCTCTTTTTGCCTCGGAGAAGGATAGAGCGTGCGCAGACTGCCGGTGCAGGATGATCCATTTCCCAACCTCCGCGTGGCCTGCGCGGTCGAGCAGCTCCGCGACGGTGCCCACGGCGAAGGGGCCGGCGTACGTTTCGAAGATGCGAATCATGGCGCGGACGTCGTTTGTGCTCCAGCGCCGGTCCTGCGAGAAGAACGAGTCAGAGCGGTCTTTTTGAAGATGGGAAAGTGCGAGCGGGCGGGCCTTCCTGGCCACTGGAGTGTCGGAGGGTTTCAAGGTGGAATCTTGGCTGGTATTCACGGAGATATTTGGATCTTTCTGGGTGGATAGATCAGATGTGCAGTTGGAGAAGATGGGTCGGGAGCTTACCGCTGGAACCGCAGGGGGAGGGCAAGTGGGGTGTCCAGAGGATGACATCTCGAAAGCTGTCACTTCAGTGCTTGACGTTGGAGTGGTGTTGTTTTGACTAAGAATTGGGCAAAGTTAAGCGACAAGTTGTTGACGGAGCCCGAAATGGTGCGCTGGAATGAGGTAGCACAAATAGAAACCTGGCAGAAGGGGAACTGAAAGGTCCGCCAAGCGATGGCGGTTGGCTCCTGCAGTTGCAGCTGCCTCGAGAAACGAGACGTGGTGGCGTTGGGTTGGCGACTGGAATGGAGGAAGGATCACGGTTCAAAATTGAATTACTTGATAGGAGAGGGGGATCAGAAAGAGTATAGACGAGGCAAGCGCCCTATGAGATGGATGGGTTTGCAATTTTGATGCGGTGGAGGTGGAGGTGGTGATAGTGGTAGTGATGGTGGCGGTGTTGTTGTCACGTCTGTTGATGCGTCGAGTACGTACCTGGGTCGGTGCTACGCGATCCAAACCGACCCGATGCCCGGTGAGGATAACTTATCGTGGAGAAGATATCGCGGTGTGTCTATCAGGTGTGCTTTTGTTTTTGTTTTTTTCGTAGCAGCCAATCTTACCCTGCCACATTCCTCTCTTAGCGACCGGCAAGTTTACTAGGTATACTCGCACCAGCGACCAGCCAGTCCTTTCCCTCTAGTCACAACAATATTCCAGTTTGGTTGCAGCTTCTTCTTGTTTTCTTTATCCCATTTTCTTCTTCTCATTTCTCGATCGCACCCTTGTATTACTTCGCTAGCCAGTTTCCATACCTTGTCCAGCGGCAATTCGAGAATATGGCCGACGATACCAAACCTCACGACCGAGTAAGTCGCTATCTTACCACCTTTTGCGATCTCAACTTGTCTGAAGACTAACACGTTGCTAGGCGCTCATCAAAAAGTATCCTTTCACACAAAAGGCAACCCACGACAACTTTGCAGCTTTCGTTGACCAAACGCCCGCCACCTCGAAAGAGGTGGCGGCATTTCATGTTCACGGCCACGCCACTGCGACAGGGGTCGTTAAAGCATACGCAGACTCTGGAGTTGAAGTCAAGACCGCCCATCTCCACTACCAGGCCAAGCTGGCGCTCCTTGAAGACCATTGGCATGGGAATGGTACCCCGACGGGTACATCAACAACACCAGGGAACCGCCACGTGACATCGTCGGCCCAATGACTACCCTGACCGAGCTGTGGCTCGCAAATGAGCCAGGGCGCCCTCTGTGGGATCTTTAGGAGACTTCCGCAGAGCGCCCCGGCTACATTACGCAGGCCATGTTGGAGAGCAGTGCTGGCTTCACAGCCAAGAGCGCCCGGAGAGCCTTGGAACTCTTTAGAGACTACCACCAGATCAAAGGTCCGAAGAGGAAGCAGGCCAAGAGCCTCAAGGAAGACACGCCCGACGCCTCCTCCATCGAGATTTTCAGGCGCGACAAGAATGCTTCCCAGATATCCGAGCCGACTCTTGATACCAATGCAGACCCGAAAGACCCCCTGTTTGACGAATACCAGGCCCAGGCTGCCGATCTCAAGGTGGCGATTGAACCAACTCAGACTATGAATGCAGATCTGTCAGGTTTATCCCCTGCCGGCGCCTCCATGCCCCTGCTCGACTCCATGATGACGGAAGACTTGGGCCCATCGACAGACATTTTTGACCCGTCCGCCATAATGCAGCAGGACCCATATGACTCTGAGGAGTCATGCATCTCGGCAGACGGCATCATAAGGCATATTCTTGGTCGCCCCGGTATTGATGTGGAGCCCGTGACCGCCGCTGAACGCGGAATAGCGGAGGCCGCCAGGGCTAGGGAGGTCAAGAAGGAGGAGGCCAAGGCCAAACGTCGCCAAAACCTCGCTGAAAAGAAAGAAGCCGCGCTCGAAATGACAGAGGAGGAAAAGACCGACGCATATGCGGATGCGTTGGCGAAGGAGGCAGAGAAGATTGGCAGGAAGCTGGGTCTACCAGCGTCGAAAAGACGCAAGGTGGTACGTGATGCACGGGATGCGGTCTACCGCAATCTTTGATCGAGTTTCTCGTCGCTTGTTTCTGTCTGTCTTGTCTGGTTTGTGGGATTTGTCTCTGTGTTTGTTTTGTTTTGCTCTTCTTCCTTTTCTTCGAAAAAGAATTCTTCGACGCTGCAAGCGTCCGGCCCCAATTTTGAACCATTTCCTAGGCACTGAGTGATATAGTTGATTTGGAAAAAACGTCTATCGATGGTATTGAGACTGGTCGAGCTGGTTGTAAGCATGCTCGCACAATTTGAGGACTTGAATCGGCATTTGGTCGCTGTAAGAAAACGCTCGGGTCGGAGGAGGGACATTTGGGAGACCCACAGAGCACGGGCATTGCACGGACATTCACATTGACACTGGAGTGCGTGATTCTCTTTGATTGGTTGCAGTGACAGAACCGCTCCACCACCACCACCACCACTAAGAGTAAGGCACCTCTCAGCTACAGTGTATGACCCTGCCATCAACCCTGCCGTCGATGCAGTAATACAGCCACAACCAGCCAAGCCAGCAGCCATCAGTCAACAGTCAACCGCCCATTCCATCCATGCTGGATCTCTGGACCCGCCGATTACTTTATTTCAACTTCACACATCGAGTTTCCCCGGCCAACTTCAGTGTTGCCTGCTTCGCCCACCGATTCCCCACAGCCACGTCAACTTCCATCGTCCGACGCACACGAAAGCGCAAAGGACAAGAGAATGTCGCATCGCCTGCGAGACAAACTCAATTGGTATACGCATGGCATTTCGGCCTGCTTGGACAGTCCCAAGCCATTTCGCAAGCCATTCTTCACTCAGTCTGTGAAGCGAAGCCCGCCAACAACAATGACGAGCGCCTCTCCGCCTGGTGCCATGCGACGCACCACGACCGGTCCTCCCACTTGGAGCAGCTGCCCATCCCATGGTGCCTCAGCCCACCTGCCCCTGCTCCGGTCCTCTCTTTCGCTTTCCTTCCATGATCACCCACGGGCCATGCGGATCACATGACACCTCCGCCGACACCTACCTCCGCTTCATCTTCCCTCCTGCAACTGTCCTTTCGACCTTCCCAACCCATCGCCTCTCCTTCCCTCCGTCCGCCTCTCCCTTCCCTCGCAGGACTTCCTCTGGTACATCCAGGGACATGTCTCTCGTTGGCCGGTTCAGACTCCGTCCCACATATCCTGATGGCACTTGGTGTCGCCAGAATCGAACTTATGGGTCTCTGGAAGAACGGCGAGCATCTACTGGCCGGGGAGGGTACTCAGGATACATGCCCTCGACATGGGAGACACGAGGCAGTGGCCAGCTGTTTCCGCTGGACACCTGCCTCCTTCACCTGGGATGGTCGGCCACGATGCGACAGCCGGCAGGGTCTGGACCAGCCGATCCCGTCTTCTTCATGAAGCGTCCTCGGTTGGCAAGTTGATGTCAATCGCAGTCACGAGCAGAATTCGCAGGACACGTCATCACAAGATGCATCGCCAGCGAGGGAATCTTGTGTCTCTTCCTCGACCGTCCTTCATGTCGATCGCACTCTCTCAATGTCGCGGATGTCGTTCAGCCCGTGTCCAATGATTGCAGGCAGAATCCATTGTCTCATCGACGACCACCGGCATCTCGTCTCGGTCATCACGTCGTGTCATCCGGATTCGCCATTGTGGGATTCCCGCCTTGCGCCGATCGCTTGGAGCCACAGCCACTCGTATGCCGGGTGCCTGAGGGGCCTGAGGGGCCTGAGGGGCCTGGGATGCCTGGGATGCCTGAGGTTGCTAGGCACACATCAGGCCCCTTCAGCCTGGATGCCTTGGATGGTGCCGATTTTTTCCCCGGGTACGGACCAAGGTAAGAGGTGCTTTCCAGATTGGAAAGGGCAGCCATGCCATCCTCGTCTCGTGCCCAGTGTCGTGCCCCCCACTGAACCCCGCCTTTCGTCCATCCGCATCGCACCAGGCGGCACACCCACCAATTCCCTCTCTGACCTTTGCGAATTGGTCATGTCGAAGCGAAACCTTCGCCACTGGCTGCCTTCACTCTTTGCTGACGATTCAATCCCACATGGACGGCCGTCTGCTGCGCGAAGTGGCTCGACTTGATCCGAACCAAGGTGCTCTCGGCTGCTGCCCCCGAGGGAGCCAGCAGAACGCGATTGATCCTGTCCCTTTCGACCACGATGGAGACAGCGTCCCAATGGCATACCTGTCTGTACCAGCCAGTTCCATCGATTTTGTTTCATCTTGTATCTGCCAATTGAGACGGGGGAGGCAAGGCGAAGACCTGCACAACTGCACCACTACATGCCTACCAAAGCCTGCCAGTTGTGGTAGAGCCCCGCGATCGCGGTGGGTGTGGTGCGTCCGTGACCTTTCCCGCTCCTCTTCTACACCAACTCCCGGACCACGAGACAGCAGGTTCCCATCTCCAAATTTGACAACACAGTAAATTTCCACCATAACGAAACGCGCAGCGCTCAGTTTTGTGCTCGTGTGTTTACTCGCAGCTCTTTTTCCTCTTTGAAGGCTCGAAAACAGAAATCGATGGCCACCGGCCGCATCGTATCTGCGGAATCCCATACCCTCCACGAAGTCCTCTACACGTCTCGTCGCATTCCACCTCCGGCACGTCTTCCGTTCCTTCGTTTCCCCTTCGTGTGGTGCTGGTATTAACTCACCCCCACATCTGGATTTCCGAACTGCTTCCCTCCTGTGAAGGGACATTTAGGAAAGGACCCACTAAAGCAGGACAATTCGCTGTGCTGCGGCCAATCAGAGACCCATACTATCCTAGGCAGATGGTATGCCCCGCCACGCGCCAATCACACGCAGCCCGTAACAGTGCCAGCCCGTCCAGCGACCATCTTCCCCCTTTGCCAAGTCATTCGCACTTTCGCTGCCACCTGGCCCCTTTCTGCTCGACCGCGCCTCGCGAAATAGTTCTTGCGCTCTACAATCTGAAACCATCCGCTGCGTGATTGGGAGGACTTCTGCTGCGCGCGAATGCGTTAAGCAGACATCACGATTTCCATCGCCTGTGTGGCCACGCTCTGTTATCGACACACACACCTTGCCACGGGTAGCGATCACACCCAAAACTCCAACAACTCCCGTGCCATCTGTGGGATCCCAGGAGCGGGCGTTGAAACCTGCGCCGGCGTGGTGTTTCAAGGCCCGATGAAAGGTTACTATGGATGCTTCGGCGTGCACTCAAATTTGCGTGCATCATTTGCACCCATTTGTCTGGGCGAAAAACATGCACACGCTTCCCCCATCTCCCTTGTGTTCGTGCATGGCGGATGAGGGGCGCAGGATTTGGACCCATGCGTATGGCAAGGGTTCCATAGCCTGATACAATTGACCCAAATGGAACTCCACCTTTTTCATTGATACCCACCGCTTGAAGGTTGTGTGACGTCGTTCAACTGTGATGCGAACCTTTGAGACAGACATCAGCAGCAAGCCAGCTTGAGGCAAGTCCTGCGACCAATCAGAGATCCGTACCATCCTGAGAAGATGGTACCGACCCTCACGTGCCAATCACAGTCAAGCTGTGACTTTCACCGGTTATTTCCACCTGTCGCTGAGCTATTTATGCATATCACAACGGTTCCTCTTACCTTTCAACACTTTATCCCAGTCAATTATCTGGGCTTTTCGAGAGAAAGTATAGGTCATATTTCGAGACATAAAGTTGTCACAACATCCCCCACTCCCCCTAGATAAGCTACCTGTTAATAAATGCAGAAATTACGCAAGATTTCTCCTAACTGACAAGCTACTACACTGTAATAATCCCGTGCAGCTGGTGCCTTCCGCCCTGAATTTAACGGTTTCACGAAGTTATAGATAGATGAATGAAAGTTAAGGCGAGGGTGCTAGAGATCTAACCTCAAGGCTAACTTTATTCTCCTCTTTAAGAATGGACGCCTCACAGGATTGTCAAGAGCAATAAGGATAAACCTGAGAGGATTTCAATAAGGGTATTGTTCGTTTGCTACCCGCGATCTCCTGTCCTGTATTCAGACTATTACGAAATCTTAAGGCCTGCTTCCTTAGGTTTAAAAAGGTGTGAGCTCCGAATTCCAGAGCTTAAACCAAGTTCAGAAACTAGCGCTCCTGCAAACGGGCGATGAAGCTTTGAATAATCAAGACGCCAGTGTCATCGGACTGGAATGTTAGTTAAGAAGCTCAAAATAACTTGTAACAATCACACACACGCACACACATAAAAGCCAGAAGGGCAATGAGAAAGGACGAATTTCGGTAGGACAAGTATTCCTCTTCAGGGTAAACTATATACCCCGGAATCATCAATTGAAAAGCAAGTAAAAGGCCAGAGGGGTAGAACTGCCCTCAATTTTAAGCAAAGAGTCTCCCTTGAATTAGTGAAGTCTTCCAAGCGAATGAAAGAAACCAGTGCAGCAACAGAAAAGGGAGGAAAAGGAAACGAGGCAATGCCGGTGAGGATTTGTCCGCTATTCAGGATTTTCTGCCAAAAAGATAGCCTTGTAGTAGGCTCTCAGCGCGCTGGTTTCCAGGGGCGGCGGGGTGTAGTTGGGGGTGGTGGCTGCGGTTAGGAGATCAGCTTGACGCATTACGAAAAGGCCGCAGTCATAGGTATTGGGCTGCTGCGGGCACTGCATTGTTTCATGTTAGTTAAACCGTGTCTTATGATCAGAAACAACTATGCTACTTACCCTAAAGTTGACGATTGGTTGCAGAAGAGGTTTTGACGGTGCGATGCGATTAGCAAAGCGGATAAACTCTCTGAAGGCCGTGGTTCGGGTGCCCTCACTGGCCAAGGAGTCATAGAAGTTGACGGTTCCGTCCTTGCTCCAGGAGAACAATACCCAATGCTGATTCTCTATGTTCACGGGCACAAGGATGATTTCCTTGTCGCCATGCGCTTGCCTGAACTTCTGCTGGAGTCTTTGAACTTCTCCGACTTCACTTTCGGCGACAGCCTTGGAAACAATCGGGTCGATTGTTGAAAATCTCGCATCTCTCAGGACCAACTTGCTCAACACGAGCGTCACGGCCGTGTCGTTCATCCACCGTGTTTTGCCAAAGAGTGGGAGCGTCTCCTGGATAACGTTACGTCGGTGAGCGAGAATCAATGCATCGCCAAAAGCTGGTCGTTGGCCATAGGTAGTCTCTAGGTTGGCGGAGACCATCTCGTCGATAGCGTGAAAAGCGCTGGCGTAGGCCCTGTCGACTGCCTCTGGAGCTACCTGCAAGACATTCTCAATGACAACGGAGCAGTCTCTGTCGCTTTGGCGGGGGTTGGGCTTGATTGCGTGAGTTCTAGCAGATTTGGTGCTCGCAGGGACATTCTTGGTGCTGCGGTGGGCCTTGGTCTTGTCGAACTCCTTGGTCTTCGATGAGGGGTCAAAGGGCATGTACCACTTTGGCTTCTCCCTGAGTGGCGGATGGTCAGGCAGGATCTAAAATCAATTAATTAGTATATCATTCTTCCATTACAAGTTGCGTATTTTGACGGAAACTCTATGAGAATGCAACGACGTACGACGGGAGGTGAGGTTCGCGGGCCCAAGGGAACACCCTCACTTTCGGCCGACAGCTTCTTCAGAATCGCATTGGTCAGGAGCTGCCCTCTGACAATCTTCTTTTCGTTCGTTTTACCCATTATCGCGCGAACTTTCGAAGTATGAAGCCCTGCTAGTCGGAAAGAACTCTGCGAAAAACAAAAAGAAAAAAAGATTCGAACAGGTGGGCACAGTGCAGAGTGTTGTGACGGTGGGAAGTTGTGAGCGTTGCGTAATCAGAGATGCGAAAGTTGTGCCTCGCTTCGATCGGTAATGCAGTCTTGAACGGCCCGAACTTGAGTTGGAAGTGCGGTTCAGGTTGAGGCAATTACGCGGTTGTTGCTGGTCGGGCTGCGACGGTCGGCACTCATTACCCCTCAATAGTCAATACCACCTGATTGCCATTTCCAGTAGTCGCTTAAATGAATCACTTTCTACTGAATTACTTAAATCTAGGGTAAACTAGACCTGCTTCGCGATAATTCTGGTCACAAGAGGTTATGTAGTTAAATGAAAAGGCTGGATATCAGCGCGGAAGAGTCCGCTCTTCTTGGCGAGCGAACAGTCGTTTTTTCAGGGATGGAGGGAATGAGACTACCCACACGCCAGATAATAGATGTTCATAGCAAAAGTAGCCAGTTCTTCTCACTTATGACTCCTCAAAGCGGTCAACTGCGTCAACCCTGCATTGCCTTCGAACAAACCCAGCTTCAGTACATGTGATGAGAGTAACGCAAGTCCTGGTTGTTTTATCCCCTCCGTCACAGGCGCACCTTCCTTTTCGACAAAAGCCGACCGGCCTGCCTAGCGGTATAGGGTTTCTGGATCTACCTCGTAAACTTCGAGCAGGTCACCTTCCATATCGTAAATACTAACGTTCATCTCATGAACTCCACCAAAAATTGAAAATATGCCGTCGATCTTGTGGGTAATGGGGGCGTCATGGCCAGGGTGATTTCGTTGAGACCGGGTGACCTCGACGGCCAGGGCGGACTGCCGGAACGTGATCAGGTGTGCTGCGACATCAGAGAAGTCACGACGGCCGAGCATCCTAACAATGGTTCCAAGGGCAAAAGGGCCGAACTGGGTTCTAAAGAACTTGTGGATTGCTTTCAGGTCCTCAGTTGTCCAAGGAGGGTCCTACTTCTGATTAGATCGACAGGTAAGTGATGTTTCGAGATGGGCGGACTTACTTCTGACCGCATCCATGGGGGTGTCATAATGTCTGCTGGAGGAGACGAGAGGGGGCTCGAGGTAGGGTCGGATGTCTGCTAGAAGAATGGTCAGCTGGAAGCGCCTTGATCAGCGAATGGGTAAACATACGCGCTGCGGAGTTCTGGGATTCTGCATCTCGGTGGGCTGGTCAATTTCCATTTCGGTGCTCCCTAGACTGGCAGAGGGCGAATTTCTCATGGCCAGTATTTCAGGGACGGCAGGAAGCTCATGGGAGGAGGCTCTTGCTGCAGCCGCCGCGGGACTGTCAGAGTCGACATGTCGTAGGATCGATGGGGTGGATGGAATCGGATGGTCACTAGACGACATCGTGATGGAGTAGTGAGCTTGAGATATGAATGCGTTAGAGGAAGAGAAACAGCGGCTAACAACAAATTTTCGTCGTTGTGTGGTTGGCGCGTTGAAGTTGCAAATAGGTGGTTTGTTCGTGGATCTCCTCAGAACCCCGTTGACTTCGGGTATGGCCATCGCGCGGCTATCGCGCGCACCTCGCAGACTTGCCCTACGGCACCTTCCTCCAGTCACGATTGCCGAAAGCTAAAATATCTGATTGGCTGGCTTCTTTCGCGCTCTATTGACTAGTGTGACGCGCCGGCGTCGAGACTTGGTTGTCGTAGACCTCGCTCTCTTCTGCTCTCAGAGAGTAATATGTCGGGTTTAAATCAGTAATTCGTCTCCCTTATTCGGTTTCAACCGCCCATAAGGCTTCTGCATGAATTGACCATCCGCTGATGTCTGCGTATCCGTTCTCACACATACTAAGTCCTGCTATTCTTTCTACCACACAGTCTATTTGGGCGTGGATTCCAAGCCTTTTGAGAGAGGGTTTCCGAAGCTTCACATCTAACGTCGCACCCCTCCAGTTTCTCCAAATCCACGTTCCATATGTTCACCTCAGAAAGGCGTTCTCAGTGGACTGTGTAGATAGAAGAGATACTGGTCAATATGGCCCATTGACCATGGCCTGGGAAATTCATCGATGGATATGCGCATCTCATGCTACCGGTGAAGAAGAGAAAATGAAAGATGAGGCTCAGATGGGGAAAGAGCATTTTCTGAACGGAAGTCATGATATTTTCGCAGAAACCGACGAGGATAGTGAGAGTGACAGAATGGAGATTGTGGATAGGCCATTCGAGCCTGTGAAGCGTCAGATGGAAAGCACTGCTGTGGCTAATGTTCGGTCCAAGTTCGAAGTCATTGCGAAAGGGAATTAAGGTCCCTCACAGCTATTGTGTGGATTTTGACCTCTCTCGGATGAGTCAGGCTTCAAGTTCTCACAGAGACCGAGAAATATAAAGGCGGAGTACGGCGTTTGATTTTGACATCGTCGCTGCTCTTGCCTGCGACGCGAGTGCGGACGATGGCCACAACGCACATTCTGACATCTTTCTCAAAGTCTACGTCATTCATGCGTTCAAGAATCTTCGTATCTGAGACCACTCGCTCTCGATACAAGAAGCTCTGAAACTTATGAGTCATCCAAGACAGGCAGAAACACGTTCAAGGGACTTGACGCCCTCCATCAGGCTTGCAAAGATGGTTGTATCGGGGCCTTTGATGCAGGGGCGATAGAAATCTCGATGATTCTCAAGGCGGTCACGTTTGAGACGTCTGCGAAGTAAGATAGAAGTGCGTCAGACTTAACGCTAGGACCTACTCGCAACAGAGAAACCACCTGAAGCGTGTACGCTGTACACGCATGAATTTCTTGTCATTTTCTACGGGAACAGCAATGTTTATCTTCACGCTGGCTCATTGGACCATTTGCCGATGAAAGCGCCATACTGAGGCATGCTTCTCCACGCAATCTGCTGGCACCTTTACCTGTAATTAGAGCCTCAAGAGCGACATTTCCAATTAATTCTGAGCTCTTCACCCTATGTTTTCACTCAACTCAGGTTGTGTCAGTGAAAGGCATTTCATCTTGTACTGCCTACTCTGGGTGATTTCTTGGGTTGCCAGGCCATGTTCGGCATCACATTCATCGCTTTTTGAAGATTTGGTTTCCTTGGATCGACCTTGATTGCTAGCAGACGCACTTCTTTCGGGTACTGTTCTGGTATTCTAGCAACGAGGTGACGCACTGCTCCCCCGAAGTGTTCATGATCCGCGTGCCTGTGATTGGGTCAACTCCAGCGCGTCTAACTTATTGACAACATAATGATTTTAAGCTGACGACGTTTGTCTGAGCCTACGCGATGCTTCATTCTTCTGATACAGTATTGACGGTGGCCTTTGCACTTGTACAAATGCCGCTTCACTTCATCTTGAGCATTCTCTGCTCCCTCTCAAAACGTTCACCGCATTTCCTGGGGCGCGTTCATGATCGCTGCCTTCTGCAACAGGCGGATATGATATCCATCTCTGCACATGTCATTCATCCCCATATTCCACGCAAATAACATGGGAGAAATAAGGAAAATCGCACGGCCGTCTGTTGCTACAATTGATCTGGCATTCAGACACCTCCGCACTACTCGGCATAGTTGTCAGATTCCGTCGCTTGGCCCGCAAATTCCAGTCTCAACTTCCGTTGACTCTTGCTTCGCCCGCGAGAACTTCTGATCAGGCTTCTCCAGCAGGTCCTTCCGCACTATCCGCCGATCACATACTCAGAGCAGCCTCGCAGCATCGTCAACGAGAAGAGCTGCCCTGCGGATGATTTCACAATTTCTAACTCGGAAAAAAGAACGGATCTCACAAGCTCCCTGTAATAGATGTTCAAGGTAGCAAAACAGATGGAAATTGCCACCTTTTACAGAGGGATTTCGAGGTCATGAGTGCCAGACAAGTGTACAATCCCATCCTTCTTCCCTTCTAACTTTTTCTTCGCAGTTTGCCGCCTGAAGGCGCACCTTGTTGCCTGTCACATTTCCTTTGTGTACACTAGCAACCCGCCATGTCCTCTCGGACTGTCTGTGCCCACAAATCGACACAATAATAACTGATAGCTCACCTCATTCATTCTCAGATCATCCCGCGCAGTCCTCGTTGTCTTCTCGTCTATAATTGCTCAGGAATGAATCATATCTGTCTTTGTCGCATAAGTGCGTTATATGGGGTGTGAGAGATGCAATAGTCATAACATCGACAGCGAGACCAACAAGACACATACTGCAGACAGCTTGACCGAATGGATTCAAGAGCAGCGAGCAGGTACGGCTTACAATCCGAGTACCATATCATTTGCCGCGTCAATCTGCCTACTGGCCAGTCCGGTTGGATCATTGAAAACATACGTACGGCAAACACGTGCCAGCTAGGCACAAATGTACCTACAATGTCAAAATGTCTGATATACGGTAATACTCGTCGCAGTCATGAACTCTGTCACATGCTTTAGTATTTCCACAGACGCAATGATGGATCGTGGCAGGTGATGATTACATATTGCTGCTTTATATCTGTACATATCAGCTGAGCTCAGGCAATGTGCTGTTTGGCATGAACCTAGAGAATATGATAGCTCGCGAAGAACACCGAACTGGTCTTTCCGATTGGAGGTGGCAGCTATCTTAGGACCTTGGATCTCCATGTCGCAACTACTGCAGGGATTATTGGTGTTCAAAGCCGTAGCTCAGTTCCATTAGCCATGGCAGGACGAACGCATCTGCATTGTTGGGACTTTACTTATTGTAAGGGTTTTAAAGGGGCCGTGGAAGTGTGAAACGAGCTGAGCGGGAGCGCTATGCCAGCCCTCTTTTGTGGCTAGTCCTCGGAAACGATCGCTTGATTGCAGTGAACGGAATAGGACGAGTTTTGAATGGTGTCTTTTTCGACTCTTGAGTGCCTTCTAAAGTGCTTGAACTGTGCCAAATGCCTAGGGTTCCCTGACACATTAGTGGGCGTTGTAAGTTTACGTCGGAGACCGTATCCCACTTCATCCTCTGTCCGAGAAGCTACGCATTGGAATAATCCTTTTGCGGGGTTGGATGGTTTGCGTTAACTTCAAACCCAACTTAGTAGCTGTAGGTACTGTTGTTGATCCTGGAGCAACAAAGCTGCCGCAAGCGTCTGGGCCGGGTTGTTGTTCTGTATCCAGTTCCTATGCCCACGAGAGGTGAATAGGCGGAAGTCACGAATATCACCATGAAGCGGCACATTCTGGGTCAAATGATGCCACAATTAGCTTACAGGGAATGAGAGACGGGTTGGATCATATTGAAGAGGCTGCACCAGCAGCATAACAGCTCGTTAATATCGCTCGTTCTTTAACGCTCGGATGCACATGTTGCGCCAAAAGAACGTCTATTTATATGGCCGTCAATACAATTGCAGGACTACTGCTGGCTGTATTTGACTTTGGCTCTCCGCGGGTGTTTTTCGCTGCGAACAGGTTGCGACTCCACAGTAAAGTTTCTATGAATTGAGAGTTTTGCATTGCCAGAAGTCGCAGCTGGTAGAGGTTTACGTTGTGTCGCTGCCGCCTCCCAGCAGGAAACTCTTAGTGGAAAACGTGCATCCGTGTGAGCATGTAGTTTTGCATGAGGCAAGGCAGCTTTCGCGTCGGCTGTTGGGAAAATTGCCTGTTCTTCGTGATCTTTGGTCTTTCTCTCTCTGCGTAAACTAAATGTTTTCCTTCTCGACCGGTCTCTGCAAGTCTCTTGCTGGCGTTAACCAAACTTGAGCCGTCTTCCCATTGTTTCGCCCGCTTGCGGGTGGAGCACGACGGTATATGACTGCTTTGGGTGTGTCCAAAGACTCCCATAACAGCGGAAACTACTCTAAAACTAGGGGTGCATCTTACAGGCTCATTTTCTCTATGAGCATCGAACCTGTTCGTATTCGTAATCAGGCGAGACCTCAAGGACAAGCCGTGCTGGACACTCGAAACATCTTTGCAGCTCCGTGTCTGACCTGAACAGCGTAAAGGCCGTGACATGAAGCCATCCTGTCCGTCTCTCGCCATGCCTCAACTCCGACAACAATTACAACCTTCAAAAATACCCCAAGATAGTGGATGCATTTAAAAATGAGCATGATGACTCTCTGAGGGTTGAAATCAGTCCTGACACAAGCTTGCAGTTCCTGGGTCTCCTTGGACCCCTTTTGGTCTAGTGATATAAGTGATGGGGCGGCGACCTGGATCGATCTTCAACTGCTAGGTCGCCCGAGATGCTCCCTCTGCCTCGTGCTTGTACATTCATCAGTATCGCAAGAGACATTTCCGCCCAAGCGAATATTGATTCGTCCCCCATAGACTTCTCATTACATTTTGCTAATTTGCTCTTGGGCTTCATGAACTGATCGGATATTCCACCGTTCTGAGTTTCAAGACAGTGCCGCGGCACTGTGGCAGCCTGTTGGCCCGGTTCTCCAACGTTCTTGCGCCATTCCAATGACTGAGTTTTCGGCGCTTGTAGCCACAGTTGAACGGGAAGCTCTTACTTCACTCATCAGTCTTAATGGCCCGGGCGCCATCTTTCCGCAGTTTTATCTGTACGTAATACGTCGCTCTTCAAGACCGGTGACAATCAAGTGGGGTCGCCTGCCACAATTGTAACAGAAAGGATTTTGCCCTGGATCACCTGGTCTCCACGTATGAATCAAGCGATCATCACTAAGCCTCGTTTTTCATGTCTCTTGAATCACGACGGTTTCAGCAAGGTGCCCTGGGTCGGTCGATCTCGGTTTCGCCATTGACATTTCAGGCAGTTGTCAGGATGAAGGAAAACCTTTCCCCCTTCAGCCATACGTTGCAGACATGACCTGCTACCCTCGGAATTTAGTATCATACGAATTCGTACTGGCCGTTTTTCATGTTTCGTGGCCACCAATTTCCATAGGGGAAAGAAGAAGGGGAGCGTTTGTTGAAGGAAAGCACTGCTGCTAAGGGAGATCGTCTAGACCTATTGTTTACGGTACCAGGTCTTGTCTCATAGCGCAATGTCCTTTGTGGAAGAGTGACATGTGTTCGAGATGGAATATATGAGACGCCAGAAACCGTAAACGCCAGAGAAATGACGCTTCGATTGCAAAGTGAAAACCATCGGATGATGTTCGGTCTGATTCAAAATATATTTACATATGGATATGACCATAATGATTGCAAACTACCTCACTGCTTTAGCTAGACTTTTGTTCTCTATTTACCTCGCTCTCTCCTCTCGGTTTCTCCTTTACTTTGGCCTGTCATCGCCATCCGCAGGAGTCTAGTGAAGCACGACTGCCTTCAGCCCGCGGCAGATGAGAAACTCGGATAGAGAAGATCTAATACAAGTACTGAAGGGATCGTGGGCTTCAAGGCGTATTATGCGGAGTTATGGACACGTTGATGTCGAGGAGGTGAATATTCTAGAGAGGTTGTCGATTCAGAACAGACGCCTTCTATCTGGGCGGGCCGGGCTGACGCTTGTGTCCCTTTACGACTCATTCAATCTCTCCGTACTAGATAAACTGTATGCTTTCTTACGCTGTTACCGCAACCGCGATCATATGGAGCCCTTGTTTCTTCCCTCGCTTGGATTTCGTATGCGCCACTTTGTATGACACGGAGCCTGCTTTGGGAAATGATTCCACTTGCGACAGTGCGGTTCTGAAGTGCACGTCAATGACGATGAATATTAGCACAAAGGTGATAGACACTGTATTGTCTTCCTGGCATGTTTTCATGCTATCTGCGTCAGCCCTTTCTTGCCAATATTCCAACGCGTGGACGTGCAAATTGCAACCTCAAACTCAGCGGCAAATTGGAACACAGGTGGTATGAACCTGCTCTTCGCTAGTTGAATGGCCCGGCCTTACCATCATCATATAATAGCATACACAAGGATACCTGAACTTATGTAAATGCTTTCTTCACTCCATGAAGCCGGCAATCCTTCTTGGTAACTGTGATTCGTTCTGCTAGAGATTCAGATCATTACAGAGTTGCACACAAATGGATAGGCTGGGCAGCATTGCTTTTGTAAATGTGGCGCGAATGCGTATCGCGATCGTGGGATTCTGAGGAGATAATCATCGGATGTCACACCAATTTCCACCACAAAGTCAAACAGATCTACCAATGCCAGATATATGACGGCTCCGTTGAGAGCGGCTGAATTGCGTCGTCATCTAATCGCAACCCGATGAACTACGCAGTATCATCGTTATTTTATCTTATTCTTTGGTCAAATGCAATCGTTTGAGAAGTGAAGAGTACATTAAGCAGGCTACCGGACCCTTTTGTGAGCTTACCAATGGTCAGTTTTGGCACTGCTGGCTTCAAAAGTGGCTCTTCAATGCGGCCTCAAACATTAGAGTCACAACTTCCTCTTCGATGTTATGGCGGACAATTGGAAATGCAGCACGGGTGCTTGGGATTTCAAGTAGGACTCTACCCATGACGGCATTCTTGACGGCCTTCTCTGACGGACCCTCGAGGTCGCACTTTGCCGCCGATGACGTTCGCGGGTCATGGGCTACATACAATGCTCGCTGACTCGCTACCTGAGCCATGCATAAGAATTTGGCACGTCCCCAGTTAAAGTATATACATAGTGAAAACCCCTTCTTGTTGACTAATTTTGACGTTATTGGTGGTGGCGATAAGGGATATAATGAATTTTACACAGTCGCTATGCATCAAGTGGAAGATTTTGACTTTCTTGCATGGTTTGCGCTTCCGATGGTTCAAGGGAGTCGGGTTGTGCATAGGTCTTTAGCTGCGTTGTGTGCTCAGACGCAAAGTTAAATCTAGGTATGAATGAAAGATTAATACGCAATTATTCACATGATTGCTCGGATTCGGAATATAATGACCGTTTCTCGTGTAATGAAACAACAATGAACATGTAAGCTGCGTCGCGACTAATTCACTGGTGGGCCTTGCGTCAAGGATCTTCGACAGACTTCCAATCTCTATGAAACCATCGATGCTTGCTGGTTACCTGCTACTCTCTCCGGAGCGTGATAAACGAATACGAGTAACATGAGCAGTCACTTCAGCTTCCAGCTTGGCTCCGATACCCGCAAAGCTATACCTGCTGTCTTCGGCAGCGCGGTTCAAATAATGTGGCGAACAGATGGCAGGAATCGACTGCATAAACAAGGGGAGACCCTGAAGATCTTGTCTTAGTTCTGGAAGGTTAAATAGACTAATTGTGACGCGCTACAAACGAAGTTCTCAATAGGTCTGTAAGTTTATCTGCGGTAAGATATGAAGTTGTATTTTAAGATCCTACAATTTGAAGTGAGATAACTGAGGTTTTAACTACTATTTTCAAGCGTTTGATCTTGTTTTCGACCTTAATTTCGCGCGTTCCCTCGTCTTAATGCTTCTGCTAGCTGGAATATTTAAGGATTCGCCCTCCTTAGATGATTCACTTAGGCGATATCTTGTAGTTTATATAACGGTAGGGACTCTACTAATTATCTATTACGGTTAGCTATTTGATAGTAGGGTCTGCTAATAGAAGCTAGGGATTAACGCGTTATAATAGTATACTAGGGTTGTAGTCTAGGTTGTAGGCTTATAGTAGATTAGTCTTTAGAAGCTAAAGTAATTAGTCTTAAGCTTAATAAGTAATTTGTAGTAAAGGTAAGCTAAGAGTATCCTAAGGATAAATACTAAGAAGTTAATTACTAAAGAGCTATAGAAGTTTAACTATAAACTAAACTTAAATTTATACTATATATAAGTTCTAAATAGTATTATTTACTTTATTATTATTCTTTACTCTAATAGTATCTATTCTTATTAAGTATAGTCTCTATATTTTTAGTATATAGATCTAATCTCTTATTTTATTATTATATAACTTATACTATAGTTCTTCTATACTAAGTAAGTCCTTATTATTCCTATAATTTTATAGTATAAATATTCTATCTTAGCTACTTAATACTTAAGTAGGTTAGTTAACTATTATCTATATATAATAGGTTATAATATTAGGTCCCCTCTCTAAAAGTCTTATCCTTAAGACTTAATATAAGTAGGTTACTAGTCTTAGGTTAGAGATCTATTAATTATACTTCCTAATTTACTTATAATACTAATATTATATTAGGTTATATTTAAAAACTAAAATAGTTTAAGTTAATACTCTATTCTACTTATAAAGATATCTTTTATTACTTTAGTTCTAATAATATAATACCTTATACTTATTATTTCTATGCGAAGTATATATATTAAATAGCAGAAGGTATAAAAACTTATTAAGGTTATAAAAACCTAAAGCGCCTTTATAATAGTCTAGTAGTAGCATTAAGTTATAAGTTCTTACTACTCTTTCTTTTAGTAGAGTAACTATACTAATTAGTTATAGTAAAAAGGTTAAATAATTAGCGTTAAGAATAAGAGGAGAAGGAAGAATAAACTAGTAATACTTTACTAAACCTTTATAAGAAATTAGTATAGGTTTAAGCTAAAGTAGCTAAAATAGTAAGTTATTTATTATATATTTATACGATTTAAAAGAAAGTAAAGGAGCGTTATATAGAAACGTTTTCTTAAAGTATATAGGAGTTAGAAGAGGATAATATTCTTCTTATATTAGATATATATAAAAGTAGTATAATAAGTAATCTTTAGTTTCTTAAAGTTAAAAATAATCTAAACTAGTAGAGTTTTAATATTAGTAAGGAGTTTATAGATCTTAGTCTTTTAATTAGTAGTAACTAACTAATATCTTTAGGGGGTTCTTAGTTATACTTTAGTATTCCTAGGCGAATAAATAGTTTTCCTTATTAAGCTAGCTATAGGTATCCTTTAGGTTATACTTATACTAATAAGAGTTATATCCTCTATCTCTTAGCTTCTTTTCGTTTTTATTATATTCTTTCTTATATCTATTTTTCTCTTTTATTAGCTTATTTATAATATTCTTTAAATTCTTCTAAGGTTATAAGTAGACTTAGTCTATCTTTAGGGTTAATATAGTTAAGCGTTTTAATATATTTATTGATTTTATCTTAATAGTTAAGTAGGTTATTATTAAGTTTCTATATATTATCTTTATAACTATAGTTCTTCTATTTAACTAGGTATTCCTATTTATTATCTCTATATTAGTAGTCTAGTAGTTTCTCTACTTTATACTTTAGTTTATTATCTTCTATAATAATAAAGTTATTTATCTATAATCCTTATAGAGCTAGTTTAAATAGTAAGATATAAAACACTAGGTGATATTTTATAGTTTCTAGGAGTTTAAGTTTATAGTTAACTAGTAAAATAACTTATAAGATTCTAAAAGGTCTAAGTTTTTTATAGTTAAGTTTATCGCTTAGTTATTTTATTTTAATATTTTGCTATATAAGATAAGTGCTATCTCCCTCTTTTAAAGTTAGTCTTTTAATCTTTCGTTTATTACTAAATTTAGCTATTCTTTATTATATAAATTTAAGCTCTTCTTATATGTTTCTTTAGATATCTCTTAGTTATTAGACTGAGGTAATAGCTTTAATTACTTAAGATTTTACTTAGGGTTCCCTATAAGTAGTTAATTTAAATCTATAGTTTAAGTAGAAGGGGGATTTCTTAATACTTTCTCTTACTATACTATTATAAACGAACTAAGCTATTAGTAGTAGTATTACTTAGTTATCTTAGTTATAGTTAATATATATATAGAGGTATATTTTAAGGATTTAGTTAATTTATTCTATTTATCTATTAGTCTATAGATAAAATATAATAAATATTAATTATTTAATATTAAAGTGTGATATAATTAATTTCTAAAAATTAGAAGTAAAGATCTTATCTCTATTTAATATAATTTCCTAAGGTGTTCTATAGTTTATAATAATATACTTAAGGAATATATAAGTATATTCTTTAGTATTACTTACTTCTTTATATAGGATAAAGTAAGTATACTTTATAAGTTAGTTTATAATAATAAGAGCGTTATTATAGTATACTCCTATAAGAGGTTCTTAAGACTTTAGTAGTTTAATAATAAAGTTAAGTAATATAGATTACTAAGTAGTTTATAATATAAGTAAAAGTTATAGTATATTATAAAGTTAATATTAAGTAGGTTTGTTTTTAAAGTAGACCTTATAATCCTTAATCGCTTTTGCTATATATTCTCTAGTAACCTTTTCTCTATATTATTATTATAATTATTTCTAGGTTTTTATAATTCTTTAGTAACTATATATAAAGTAAGTATAAAACTTTATAATTGCTTTATCGTTTAGTTTATTAGTTAGGCTAGTATTAGATCGTCTAGCTACTATTAAGAGTTTAGTTATTAGTATAAGGTCTCTATTATTATTTCTTTTGAGAATTATCTAGGTTTCTTTAAGTATTAAGATATTATAATTTAGTTATTAACTAAGAGCGTTAGCTCTACTATTTTCTAATCCTTTTTAATAAATAATTTAGAAGTTAAACTTTAATAGGAATTTAAACTATTTAATTTATTATTTATTTAATACTTTTAAAGTTATAAAGTATAAAAGGTTCTTATAGTTTAAGTATATAAGTACTTTATAGATAGTTCTTAAGAGTTTAGGTCTCTATTCTTTAAAAGCTTTAATAATTACTATAAGTTCCTTATTATAGATTTAGTAGTTAAGTTTAGGTCTATAGAGCTTATAAGAGAAGAAGGCGTAAGGATATAGTTATCCTTTTAAGTTTTATTATAATAGCTATACTCTAAAGGTGTAGTCTAAGGAATTTAGTTCTACTTTAAATTATTTAGTAGGATTTAGTATTATTAAGATTAGTTTGCTACTAATAAGGTCTTTAATTTTCTAAAAAGCTGTTTATTAAGGTTCTTCCTATATAAATAAGGTATTTTTATAGTTAAGGTTAGTAAGAGCTATATTAATCTTACTATAGTTTTTAATAAATTTTTAGTAGAAATTAATAAAACCTAGGAATCTTTAGACTTCTTTAAGGTTTTTAGGTTCTAGTTATTCCTTAATAGCTTTAACTTTATTTTCTAATATTTAAACTTTTCTAGGGGTAATAGTAAATCTAAGGTATTTAACTTTTTATATATAGAATTTGCTTTTCTTAAGTTTAACTAAAAGCTTAGTTTCTTAAAAAGCTTATAAGATATAGTATATATCTTTCCTATATTTCTTAAATATAAACAAGAAGATAAGGATATTATCTAGATAGACTACTATATAAATATTAATATATTTATATAAAACTTAGTTAATTATATTTTAGAATATTATAGAAGTATTAGTAAGACTAAAAGGTATAATAAAGTACTTAAAATATCCTTTTTATATTTAGAAAGTAGTTTTCTATTCTTTTCTTTATTTTATTCTAATTAAGTTATAAGTACTTTTAAGGTTAAAGGCTATAAACTAGTTAGCTCTATAGAGGAGTTATTTTATTTTGTTAATAAGTAGTAGTAAATAGTAATTCTTAATTATTATTTTATTAAGTATATAGTAGTTAATATATAGTTATAGTTTTCTATTTTTCTTTAGTATAAATAGGATTAAGCTTCTTACTAGTAATATTAAAAGTTTAATATAACCTTTCTTAAGGTTTTTATTAAAGTATTTATCTAAAGCTTCTATTTCTATTTAGTTAAGTCTATAGATCTTATTAAAACGTAGTTCTTTTCTTTCTTTAAGAGGAATCTTATAGTTAAAACTAATATATTTAAGTAGTCTAATCTCTAGCTTAGCTATAAAGAGTTTCTTATAAACTTTATATTCTTCTAGGATAGATAGAAGTAGATTATTCTTTTATTTTAGATCTATTGTTTTTAGTAGTTATAATATAGCTTCTTTTACTTTAAAGTAATAGAAGTATTATTTTACTATTCCTAACTATATTAACTTATTTAAGGCTTAATTTTAATAAAGCTACTTAGGGATTAAATTATTATAGTTTTAATAGAGTTAGCTATTACTTTAATCTATCTATAAGTTATTTATTTATAGCTAGAGTAATCTTAGTATTATATTATATATTCCTATATTAATAATATTAAATTAGATTCTTTCTTTTTAATCTAAATAGCTTATCTTAAGGGGTATAGTTTTATTATAAATAGTACCTCCTTTATATTTAAATTCTTCTCCTTCTACTATATATAGAGGGTATAATTATTCTTTTCCTCCCTATTATACTTCTAGCCTATTAATAGCTTAAGAAGTAATAAAATTTACTTTAGCTTTACTATTAATTAGTATAAGTATTATTTATCTATTAATAGTAACTTTAAGCTTTATATTATCTTTATATCTTTATAATATTTAGTAAATAGATTTTTTCCTAGTTATCTATTATAATCTATTATTAGTAGGTAAGTTTAGTTTTTTAACTACTCTAATTATCTTAAGTAAGTAATCTACTTTCCTTCTTATTATACTTTTAAGAAGCTATTCTTATAGATTCTAACCTATAGAAGTTTAGGTCTATCCTTTATAATTCTTTAAGTATATGCTTTTTCTTAGTAGTAGACTTAATATTTATCTTATTAGTATTTATCCTATTTTATATCGTTATTATATTAGTATCTTATAGGAAACTAAAGGCTAGGTCTAAAGATTATAAAGTTATCTTTAAATAATACTATAGTCTATTTAATTATAGTAGATATTAAGTAAATCTCTTAAATAGGCTTATTATTATATTTTCTAAAGTAAAACTAGTAATTATACTTTTCTCTTATATATTCTTTATATTTATTATAGAAGTATTAAGGCTAGAAGAGGGTTCTATAGAGTTAGTAGTTACTTCTTAGCGTAAAATAGTCTTCTATATATAGCTAAGAGGTATAATTTTAGTCTTACTATCTTACTAAAGTATTATAAAAGTAATACTATTATTTATCTTAGAGTATATTAATTTCTTAGTATTTTAGAAGTTACTTAGTTCTATCTTCTTAGTTATTAAGGTCCTCTTTAGAACTAAAGTTATCTATACTAAGAGTAAACCTATAAGTAATTTCTATCTAAATATATTATTAAATAATATTATAAAGTTTATCTAAGTTATAAAGTAAACTTTTACTTTCTCTAAAAGTCTAGTTACTAGTTATACTAAAGAGTTATTACTCTATTAGGGGGTTATATTAGTATTCTAGTTCTTCTTTAGATTCTTCTTTAACTTATTTATTAAGTTCCTAATTAATTTATTTAATTCTAGTAGGATTTCTATATATATATTTACGTCGTTCTATATATAAGAGTATAGCTCTTAGTTATTATTCTTATAGGGGATTATAAAGTTCTTCTTAAATTTATTCTAAGTATAAGCTTTTAGTTTTTTAGAGGTGTATAAGCCTTTATTTATTATTATTCTCTAGTTCTTAGTTTTATATAGTAAAAGAGGTATTAATAGGTTTAAACTGCTAAATCTATAGTATTTTATTAAGTTATTTAGCTAGTTTTCTTATAATTTTACTATTACTAGTATATATTATTACTAAGGTTTTAAGGCGAATATCTAGAATAGTTATATTATAACTAGATTATTTAAGATTACTATTTTTTAGGTAGTATCCTAATATTTCCTTATCTTTAAAGTAAATTTAATAGTTATTATTATAGTATTTAGTCTAAGATTATAATATATATAATACTTTTGCGATTATATTAACTTATTAAGGTTACTTAGCTATTAGTTTCTAGGGAAGCTTCTTAAGTTATTTATAATCCTTAGTAATATACTTTTACCTATTATAGTTATAGTACTTAAGGTTCTAAGGTTTCTTATCGTTAGGTTTAGTTATTATACTAAGATCTATAGGTCTACTATATTATCTATAAGTAGTACTTTATTATATATTACTCTAATTATTATAAGGTTTATTATTATTCTACTAGTAGTTAAACTTCTACTAAGGTTGCTATTAATATTTACGTCTAGAATTTAGTCCTTATTGCTTTTTATTTTTTTCCTTATAGCGTTTAAAAAGTTAATTATTAATCTTAATAGTAAGGTTAGTATACTAAAAGAAATCTTTAAAGTAGTTAATCTTAATAATCTTATCCTTAACTTTATCTTTAAGTCTTTAATAGAATATAAAGATCTTAGTTTCTTTAGTAAAGTTAAGCTAGACGCTAAGTTATCTAAATATAGTAGTATATTCCTTAGTAAACTTAGTTTACTTAAGTTAGGCTAGTTTATATTTAGCTTATTATTTTTTATTAAGGTCCTAGAAGAAAGAGCGTAAGGTATCTTTAAATCCTTAGAAGTTACTATAGATATTATAGGTCTTAGTAGAGCACTTATCTAGTATTTTATACTTAAGGAATTCTTTCTAAATAAATTTAAACTACCTAAAAGCCCTTCTATAAAAGTAAGTAGCTATATAAACTACTTTCTTAATTTAGCTAGTAAAGTTACTATAATAGAAGTTTTAGTAGTTCTTTACTTAGATTAAGAATAACTTAAGTTATCTTAAAGTATTATTATAAGTAATAAGGGTATTAAGTTTAAGCTTCTATTATCTTCTAATAGAGGTAATAATAATATTTATAGTAGTTTAAAAGATATTAAGCTCTTCTTAAAGCTCTTAAACCTTTTTAAAGTTAGTATCTCCTCTAATATCTTTTTCTAGTTTCTTATAAGCTTATTTAGTATTTTAAAGTTATTTATTAAAGCTATTTATAGCCTACTTACTTTTATTAATAAAGGTTTATATCTCTTTAGATTTAATATCTTATTTCTAAATAATATATTAGAGTTTTTTATATCCTTCTTTAGTAAAGAAGCTTTCTCTATTAGAGTTATATTTAAGGTTTAATATATTATAATCTTTAACGCTAGTAAGTTCCTATACTAAGTTTTAAGACTAGTTATATAAGGAAGATAAAGATCTTAAAGTAGGGGACTTAGCTAAAGTATAAGAAGATATACTTATTATTTTACTATTAGTAAGCGTTAATAGTTAACTTACTAAATAGGAGCAATTAAAATATTATAGTTAGCTATCTAATAGTAAGGTTTACTAATAGAAGCTAGAAATTAACACGTTATAATAATATACTAAGGTTATAGTTTAAGTTATAAGCTTATAGTAGATTAATCTTTAGAGGCTAAAGTAATTAATCTTAAGCTTAATAAGTAATTTATAGTAAAAGTAAGCTAAGAGTATCTTAAGAATAAATACTAAGAAGTTAATTACTAAAAAGCTATAGAAGTCTAACTATAAGCTAAGCTTAAGTTTATACTATATATAAGTTCTAAATAGTATTATTTACTTTATTACTATTCTTTACTCTAATAGTATCTATTTTTACTAAGTATAGCTTCTATATCTTTAGTATATAGATTTAATCTCTTATCTTATTATTATATAATTTATACTATAGTTCTTCTATACTAAGTAAGTCCCTATTATTTTTATAATCCTATAGTATAAATATTCTATCCTAGCTACTTAACGCCTAAGTAGGTTAGTTAACTATTATCTATATATAACAGGTTGTAATATTATCCTACCTCTAAAGGGCACTGCATCCTCATTCTGCAGCCTGCTTCCAGTATACTATATTTACAGCGCACTGTTTTTATTCCCTAACAGCATGTTACGACTGGGTGACGCACTCCTATTGCAGATCTGGGAGAAGACAAATACGAAGCATCGCATCCCACCGGGAAATGGCGAATCATACTTGAAAAGCCGGGAGTTAACGTGTCCACTTTGGCTGTGAGCCCGGCTCTTCGCAGCAAAAGCACTTCAACCTACAGGCGAAAGGTGGGCTTCATGCGCACTGCATCTACTGAAAGAATTGCTTGGAACTCCCGACTGAAGGTACAAACCTCTCAGTTACCGATCAAATCTGTAATCTGTGTGGGTAAGCCCTAGTAGCTCAGACTCCGACGTTATTTCAGTTCAACCTGCTGACTGCCTGGTCCGAGCAAGATGATGTGGCGAAGGTTCACTACTTAATTGTTTGGTCTTAACTGAACTCTTTTGGCTACGTTTTTTGCCTTGTTTGATGTTTCTTAGACGCTAAATATACTTTGCTCCCTTCTGTATGCTATGGAAAGTTGATACACAGTGGCACAGGCATAATTACTGTTTATGCGCTCAACGGCTAGGTACAGTCCGATTTTCAGAGCTAGCGAAGCATGATGACCAACATCGGGTGTGAATGCGTTGATTATCTTGCACGTTTAGGCGTTCTCTGTCTGCTCCGATTCTATTGATTGAAGCTTGCTGCATTTTCAAGACATCCTACAGACTGTTAGTCGTACGATGCAGAAAGGGGTACTTGAGGGTGTAGTATGTGGACACCCACCGGCTTTGAAGTCGTGAACTGAAAAGCCGCGCCTGCATAAGCGCACACGGTTTGGTAAGCACTTCGGGGGTTTGAGGTGGAAAACGCCGAGTGTTCATTTGCATCCTTGTCACTTCTCCCTCGCGTTCGTGGAGACTTGTACTTTGTCTAGATTCAGCGGCTTGTCTCCTCGGCTGCTAGTAGGACTGTCGCTTTCGCTTTTGTCTTGATGACTTGCCTGGATCATCCGGTACATTACCAACCACTTCGGCTTTTCTGATCATCTGCTAAAGCGTCAGAACATATAGCTCAATTGAAGTTGTGGCCCACCATTAAGCCCGACCCTACCTCAAATGATAATGCCGTCCCATGGGACTTAGGTACTTCTAGTGATGATGGAGTAAACTTCATCTTTTGACTTGATCTTTTGCAGTCGCTGGCCTGATTCATCTTTTTTATTTGCCTGAGATGGAGATGATTGTTTGGTTCAACCGTTGAGGAGGCCTTCCTTTTGAATGGACTTTAACTCAATTGATGCCAAAGCAGTGGGCAGTCATAGTCCTTTGGGACGACGGTGTCTCCGCGCAGTTTCAATTGCTTGCTGAGGCGTCTGAGGGCTGGGTCTGCTTTGCAAAGCACTGAACCTTTGTACAGACCATTTGGTGACATGGAGGTCTTTTCCACGGGGTCTTGAGAACAATCTGATTGATTTAACAGTAAGTATGCAGATATGCATACAAGCTTCTCATCTCTCGGGGCATTGCGAACACTCTGCCTGGCTCGCAACAGAGTTGACTGTGCTCCCAGCTAAAGACCAATACTGTTTGCCGAGTTCAGACAGCTTAAGGTTTAGAATGGGCTACATCACCCGCTTTCGGTCCCAAACGAGTCAGTCAGGCCTTCTTTTCCATTCTTCACAAGTCCCAAGTTCCTTGTTCGCGCCGACGGTCTCACATCCCATGTCACCAGCGAAGGACGAGCCCATCGGTCGCTTATCAGTCTCGCATCTCACAATGAGGAACTGTGGAGGCGAAAAGGCTTAGTTGCAGTCGTGAAAAGCCGTCGGCTTTGGTGCCGGGGATACGAAGCTTTTTCCAGCCTGTTTCTCATGCAGCGGGGGAGAGGTTATAACGCTTAAGACAAGACTTGTCACTGCTATGTTGACCCTGGTGAGCGGAGGTTGTGACTATTGGTGTCAGGCCCTCTGTCCCGGATGCCTTTGTGGCTTCCTTAGTTTCCCCACTGTCGAAGTTCATGTAAAGTCGAGCTTAACGTCTAGAGGTCAACAGTCAGGGTTGTTTTCTGGGAAAGATGCCTCATAACTATTGATGACTTCTATGAGGCAGCGAACTTGTGAATGACAGGTTAGCACGCCTGGAAATAGATCTCTATTGTAACGGTAAAAGAGGTAATTTTGGCCTGAGGTTTGGCAGCCCCTGAAGGCATTGAATGTCCTAGTTGAGACGGTGAACAGCCAACGGCTACTTTCGTCACGGTTTCCATTCTAGAAATAATTTGAATTTATGGAATTCCATGAGGAATAGCCGCGATTCATCTTGATCAAGTCTGATGAGAGTAGTATGGTCATATAGCACCTATAGGGAGCCTGTTATGCATACGAATCTTGCGGTGTCAGAGTGAATCCGGGACCGCAAATTCAGTAGACGGCACACGAAACCAGGAGAAAGCACCCATGAGCAATGGAATATTTTGGATGATAGCTGATCATTCGGGCTTAGATTCATTCCCATCACAAGTAGGCCTCTTCACAATTCACAAGCTTATCGTTGAGCTCATTCCAAGATCCATGCTTCCATCTGCAGTTCTCGTTGACGGGCCCCGATCATCGTATCTATGGACGCATCCTATTGCTTGATATTTAGGGATCAATAAGAGAGACATGAGACGCTTCGTTTGATTCGGTGAGAACCACGCGTAATGTCACCGAAGGTCATAATGACCAAAGGTTCTGCACAGTCTGGTTTGACGGAAAGCTACCACAAACGCTTGGCAATGACACCGAGTAAGAGGAGCCGAGTACTCCCACGCCTGTCATCAGTCGTGACTAATGCTGAAATATTCACTATGGTCAATTTGGTATAGCCTGCATAACACAGCAGCCTTCATCTCATCGGCTGGAGGAACGGAGTTGAAAACATGTGTGACGTGGAAGCAGGAGCCTGTCAGAGAAAATGTAGGAAATAGCCAAGCAAACACTACTACAGTTGTAGAGGTGAAGGACGTAAAAGTCAGACACTGCACGCATTCATGGGATGGCCCGCCGCCTCATCAGCAAGACTTGTCGAAAGTGGCTTCTACTTGGGCGAGATGGGAGGCGGACACTTGGAGCGAAGGGAGCTATGGGTCGGGCACTCAGAGACTTTACAGAATCATTACGAGATGGGCAAGTGCAGAGTGGCGGTCGGACAACTCGTGAAAAGAATCAGCAAATTCTGCGGATTCAAACTTGCGTCCTTCTTTGCAATCAACCAAGCGGGCGTTCATCGAGCCCCTCTGATGACATCCTCAACTGGCAGAGTGAAGCGCAAGTGGCGGATGGCTGGTCTTACCTTCCTTGATACAAGGGTACAGCCTACCTACCAGCGGCAGCCTGGTTGCTTCCTTCCCTCCATCCCTCCATCCGCACGTAAGTTCGAGACCGCACCTGCTCGAAGAAGTAGCACACCGGCATCCGTACCTTTTATCTCGAACGGAAGCGACACCCTGTGCAACTGTCCGATTGCATACCTACGACTGACGCACGTCAGACCCCGCACCACTGCATCAACATCACGACGAGTTAACAGGACCACTTTCAAATTAGGTTCCGCCTTTTACACGTTAGCAGGACCCTCGTTACATCAAAAACTTTCGAGCTGTCGCCTACGTCGATCAGCCTTACTCTAACTCTCGCGTCATCCTGCCACCTGATCGTTTTCTCCAACACCGTTGATTTCGCTCTTTACCCTATCGACTCCATCCTCTGGTCCCCTGCCTTGACGGTTCCAACACTCGCAATCATGACACTCAAGGAATTGCAAGATGAGAATACCAGCCACCATTCCGTCTGTTACCTGTCTCTGAAGAAGGTGAGTTGCCAGCTAGCCCTGACTGCGATTGCAACATAGCTGACGCATAACTTCTTAACAGTATCTCAACGATAAACACTCTGAAAGCCACTCCGACGGTCGGAAAGCCTTAGATCACCGTGAAATCCCCGACGACTGCCATGGTTGCGTCGACGACCCTTTCGACACTTCTTCCATCGACAACGCCCTCCCAATTCCCACAGACAACTTAGCAAACGATCCCAACCATACACTTGAATTCGAGTCTGACCATGACCAAGCGCCGTTTGATATATCGTCAAACTTCGAATTCTCGTCAACAATGGAGGGTTGGACTGAGTTTGAAGCCCCTGACAAGGGAGCCAAACATGCGGCAGGGCAACACCAGTCTGATCAAGAGCTTCTGGCGCGCATAATAGCTATGGCTCGCAACCTGACCGTGGCCCATGTCCCTCGCTCGGCTGGGGCAGGCCTGTCTACTGAGATTTATGACCTCATTCAGGCGGCGACGAAGGTGGTTTCAGCTGTCCAGGAGGCTGAAAACAATGGCTTCAGTCATGGTCAGACGGGCCTCCGAGACGATGTTTGAGATACTGAGAGGTTTTTAGGGTTGGTGCGGTGTGTGAATGATACGATATGAGATTAGCAAACGCATAATTATGTGCGATGATCCAGGTCGAGAGCACCTGCCAGTTTTGGGACTTGTCTTTGCTCATCAGTAGAGATTAGAGGTGGATACTCTAGAGTTATGGACTGGAATTCACCTCGTTTACAAATAGTTGCGTGCGTGGAACTTCAAGCCTAGGTTGACCAACCCGCCACATGTATCCCGATCGTCGACGTCAAATTAGCCCACCGGCCGAAGATAACAAATTAGTCAGCTTCGAAGCGATGGAACTGTCTGCTCTGCATACACACGGTTCAGATTTGAGGTGTTTTCTGTGGCTACTCAATGTACGACTTGTTAGGACAACTGGAAATTCTGGGAGAATATCCAGCAGGCCGAAAGACTAGCCACTTCCGAACGACGTCAAGTCCTTTTCCAACTGTTCCTAGAGGCTGAAGTGAGGAAAATATCGCGGAAGTATAAACAAGAGCGAATCACATGTCCGACACGTAGATGCGGTCACAAAAGCTTGTACATCACCCAACGCGTGCATGCATGTGGATGACAAACATACGAGTCCCGACTGTGCAGAACCAAAAGTGGTCCATTTAGAGAATAAAGATTGGAGCGGGTGGCAATGGAAGACACTTTCAAAACTTGCTACAGTTGAAAACGTTGCTGACTGGCTCCAGGAGGTGGGTGACAAAACCATTGCATGCAAAATCTCAGAAACCTGCTCTTCATCGTTGTCCAGAATGCGGAATTGCCGTCCATGCTTGCTGTGAAGTTGTCATTGGGAACTTCTGCCACCAAGCACCAGCTCAGGCTCTTAACTCTGCGCGGAAAACCTTCTTTTGAATCGGCTTCCGCGCTGCCAGGCGAGATCCACGCCCCCTACATCTCTTGGTCCCTTTCCTTTGCGGGAAGCTCCTGCCGTATCCCGATCTTGAGTAGTCCCAAGCAGCTGATATTTTGAGCAAAGGGATTCATGGGGTCAGCAGTCATTTGCCTTGAGTTTCTCGGTATGCTTGGAGATTGCTTGCGTGTAGCGACGAGCTAACCTCCAAACCTGTAAAGGAAAGATTCAAGACGCTGGGTCTTCTAAAAGCACCACCAGAAACGCTCTCCCCTCTGTAAATTATCAAGCAGGTTGTCACATCTCACGCTTGTTTCGCTGTTCTTCTACGCAATCGCGAGCTGCGAGCACCTCATCTCGAGCGATGGACATCTTTTCCAAAGCGGGTCTTTGCCTTTCTTCCATCAGTCCATAGATGTCTCTCTTTGGTATGGACAGGCACGGCTTGGGTCGAACCCGTGCACGCAGACTAGACGCCTCGTCATTACAATACCAAAAGAGGATGGTGCCGGTGTAGTTTGGCTTCTGGTCGTGTCTCTGATCGTCAAGGCCGACAACCGCATGCCAGCAGTGTGAGTGCGGGGTTCTGTTAGGGGATAGGAGTCGTGCTTGGCTTGCTGGACGATGATGGCTACCAGCCTGAGCTGCGAGGAGCAGAGATGTCTTTTTGATGGGGTGAACTCGCGTGAGTGTGGGAAGAACCAGCACCGAAGGACGAGTAACTGAGGTGGATATGGAGGGGAACAACGGGACTGGCTGGGAGGACTTTGGGCTGCTTTCACGGTTCTTGGTATGGATGCGTGTTTGACGGCGGGTATGATGCCTCTACTGCGTGGTGGGCGCCGGTGGTCTGTTTCGCGGAAATGTGGGGTCAGAGATGGGAAGGTAACACGTCGGGCCATCTTCATCTTGCGAGTCTGGGTTCAGAAGCAACAGATGCGAGAGCAGAAGAACCCTCACCCGTGGGGAGACCGAGGAGATTCCAGAGGTTGGTATATGGACGACATTCCTTGTTTGCTAGCAAAAAGTCTGTAGAGAAGCTCCAGGGAGGCTGCCATCTGAGGAAGTCAGACTTGAGCATTCCGATCTCTTGAAGAGCTGTCTCAACCTTGGAAGTGCATCTCGGCTTTGTGGCAGAGACCACCGGCGGCCCAACAGGTGGCATTGCAAGTTCCGTAGAGGTCGATGGCCAAGTTCTGGTTGATGATGCAAAGCTACGCAATGGCTTGGTCCGAAAATGGCTGCGTTTGACCCTCACGAAGTCTTTTCGGCTGTCTTGCTGGCAGCTGGATTGTCACAGTCGAACGAAGAAATCGCGACTCCCCGGTCATCCGGATGACCAGGTTACAAACCAGACAACGCTCTTGACGCGTCAATAGGTCGAGATGACGAGATTTCGCAGCAGCAGCATCATTCTTGCAAGATCTTAAAGAGGGAGCAGCAGGTTCAGCAAGCTCACAATGAGGATGGGTCATGCTACGCATTCGTCGCCAGGCGGGTGGTGCGTGAGGGCAGCTACGCGAAATACGGTCTCGGATGATTCTCGGCCCATTGGTGCGAATACTCGACCCGTGCTCATTCAAGCTTCGACAACAAGCTTCTGATGTCTGACATCTCACCAACGAAGAACACAATTTGCCAGCTTGGCACAACGAAGGCATGGTGTCGCTGGTCGTCGAGAAAGGTGACTTGGGGAGAACGACACTAAGGAGGCGAGACCAAGACCGAAGTTGATCGAGTTCCTCGCGGCAAAGACAGATTTTGGTGTGCAGACTTGTGCTCTTGCCATGCATGCATGCCTGCCAGCCCCACGAGGACGTCTCCGTTAGGTAAGGTAGTCAAAGCACCCAGAACAGGGAGGGTGCGGACAGGAGTGACCACGACAATGGTTAAGGTAGCATGGCCAAAGACCTGTTCTTGCCTAGGTGGGTTGGGGGTTGCCTTACGAACCTGGAAGTCCTCAGGCATACGGCACAGGGTGGGCAGGAATGATGAGATCGCAGCTGCCTTCCATGTTCTGGACTTTCCCTTATTGGTCCCCGCGATTGACACAGACCTGAGGCACTGAGGCAAGACCAAAATCTGCCGCTCTGCAAGGCCTGGCCGGATGGAAGGTCACTGGCCATCCCGTCCCTCCGACTCCTTCCATCCAGCCAGCGTGGTTGGCTCTGAAAGATTTTTTTGGCAAGCGCACTCTGGGCGTAACAGGTGCTTGGAACATTGTGTACAAGCATGCCAAATCACCGCTTCTCCATCGTTTTCGCCATCCCGCCATGTCAGCCTCCGCCCGCCCGAAAAGTTTTCCTCCATCAGAGGTCTCCGTCTTTTTTATCGCGAATAGATGCAACCTCGCCCCAATTACTCAATCTTCGGTTCGTTTCCGTCTCGCTGGGCCTTTTGCTACGCCATCCCTTGCCCTACCCAAAAGACTAACGCTGGTCTCATAGGAGCATTGTCCCACACAACGACTGTTCACGAACTCATGACCCACGATGACAACCGAGATGGCTGCTGGGAACCCAAACACGGGCATTCACGAACTATTTGGCAGGAACCGTCCCGACACTCCGAACCTCTACCGTCTCGCGAGCGTTGTACCTTGTTGTGTGGCACCTGCCTATGCGGTTGGTCGAGGAACTGAATTACCCGATGAAAAGCATGGAATGCTTGCAGAAGGCCGATTCAACATCACCGAGGCTCAGTCACCAAGCACCGAAACCATGCGGCAATTGTGCCCGAAAGTTGCTGACCCAAGCCTCGTGGACAAACCAGCATCCATCGTTCTCGGTCTTCTGCCAAATACCTGATGACCCAATAACAGCTGTGTGGAGACGCCAGCGTTGACTCTTGTCGGACGAATGCCACAATTGTACACTGCTTGATGCCTTGCATCTTGCCAACTTCTAACCAACTAACGGCTTTTCAGGCATAGGCTATCCCAACAATGCCCATCTCACGACCAAAACCTCCGATTCGCACTACTCAAACCACTCCGGTCTCCTTGGAGAAGGGGTGCCCCAAGACCTAGCTTCGTCATCAGTCGGCACACCTTCAAGATATCTCGATCCACCGTCTCCACAGACCGATTCCCATTCAATTGCAACGCTTCGGCTCTCACGTTGCTTTCGCTTGATTTCAACGATTCCAACAACCTCCAAGTTTCAACCTCAAGCACTGCAATTCCAGCTCGCAGCTTGACCATCCCAGCTTTTACCTACTCCCTTTCGTCTGTGTTCAGCGCAACAAAGCTTGTCTCCGCCACAAAACTGCCTTCGCCTTGTGCCCTTGACACGAAGAACACCATATCGTCCTCGCCAACAGGCCGTTGTACCTGTCGTCTCAGTGACCTAAGGTATCCCACACCAGTACTTGCTGTCGTCTTCTCCACACACCGCAGGAACTAGGACGCTCAAGATGGCCCCAGTGTGGTTTTCCCAGCTATGTGAACGTGTCGATCGAGCCCTACAGAGAGAAATTTTCAACGACCGCGTCTTAGATCCCAAGGCAAAGAAGAGCGACGTTCCGTGGGGAATGTGCGAGACAGCCTCGGAAGAGTTCGGTAATGTTATGAGACAAGGAAAGACCAGCGTCCATCCCAGAACATTAGGCGAGCTCACCATGCCGATGACATGATCAATCCGTTCACCCAACCAAAGGCCCTGGCTGAGCATCATTGATTTCCTTCGCTGAAGTTCTTCATCTTCAGCCGTCGATTCCAATCGACGTCGTCGTCTTCGTGCGACGAAGGGGGGGTTTCACAGCCGGCATTCGAGCACCCGATCCGAAAAAACTAAGCATGCGGGCCGCATGGGTCAAGCTTTGAATACAGACGAACTTGCGGTGACTTGGCAGCATCTGTGAACTCTATCCTGTTTGCTCATCATGATACAGCCGCAGCCACGGCCTCAACTAGGAACTTCAGTGCCACCGTCACAGTCTCCTAAGCCGTCTTGATGGCTTGATACGGCAGTGTCGTCGCTTTCCTACGCCATGACAGCAGCCGACGACACCCCCGATGTACCAGACTCTAGGTGGCTCCTTGCTCTTGCGCTGCTCGAGTTGGAGTACCGAGATCGGACCATGATAGAGCAAGGAGCTAGCAAGTTGCCAAGGAGGGCGGTCATGATGGAGGTGATTTTGAATGTCCGAATTACTTCAATGGACCGGAGCTCTTCTCCAAGTCTCAGGTCCAACATCTCCCCGTTTCGGCGTGTGGCACAAAGCCTCCTCCAGTGCCGTCTCCAGCAAGCCGGTGGATGCCAAATGAGCCATTGTCTCTTTCGTCTAACGCCTCAAGGTTCTCTCATCTCATCAAAACAAGGCGATCACCATATTTCTCTGGTCCCCGATGAACGCTCGAAGTGGTGACGTGGAAACCAATGCAACACTACTGCCTCACGTTCTGCGCGGAAGATGCCCAGGCTCAATAAATGAGACGCTGTCGAAGTACTCGTTGTTTACAACTCAATCCTGTTCATCCCTTGTCATTCCTGTTCATTCGCAAGAATCTCATTTCCACGAGCAGCTCCAGCTGAGGCAAGACCACGTTCATGTCCAGCGGCGAAGCTGTCCAGATTCCAACGACTGTCCTGGGCTTGGGTTTTATCCGATGAAACTCAGCTTGAGGTTCGGAAGATCGATATCACCAGAATTGCCATCGCTTTTGAGGGTGATCAGATGAGAGGGGCGGGCACCTCAGAATTGGCTGGCATTTTGGGGACGGGTGTATTCCCATATCGGGAGGATGCTCGCCATCCGGAATTCAAGGTTGGTGCTGGACTTCCTCCGCTCCACCATCGAGAGCCGTGGCCTGTCTCAACTGATACGTTCGGTGAGGGCTTTGGACATACGAGTCGGTTGGATTCAGAAGGTTGGACTCGCCAAGTCCGCTTCAGCAGGGTAAGCAAGACGCACACGGATTCTCAGCAGACGACGAGCGATGCCTCATGGAGCAACCTTGCGCAGCACTGTCAGAATCTTGGGAACTACTGCCATCCTTATGAGCAGCTTCAGACGGAGCTACCATAATTTGGTTCCATGGACATTCTCTTGATATTGCTTACAATCAGCTTACCGTCTCTCCACAATAACAAAAGACTTTTTCCTGACTTTGTCGCAAGACTCAAGTTCATGGGTGTGCTGTGCGGGGTTTTCCTTTTCGTTCGTGTAGGACCTGTAGCAGTCTGAATGGAAAGGTCTTAAAGAGCCCGGCGTCCAGTCCATGTGCGGAACGAGGCTTCGCAACAATGACAACTAGACGCCTCGAGATGCTGCAGGATTTATTTGGCAAGAAGGTGTTCTCCTGCTTGACTAACTGGCTACCTCTTGATCCATCTTACCACCAAGCGCGGCGTCTGTGACGCTTGACCGTGGTCCGAGAACGAACATTCTTGCAACTTTGCCGGTCTTTAAGATGAGCCCCCAAGTCTTTCAGCCCCACCAGCTTGTCGTTCCAATGTCTCTCCTGACTCAGGCTCTATTTTGCCTGGACCTAGACTCCAAACCAACTTTTTTGAGAGGTCCGGGGCTGTCGATTTCACGATCGACCTCATACGTCCTTGACTGTGGGCGTACATAAGGTCCGCAGCGATCCTTCCAGCGGTGAGCTCGTAGGAGCAAATAGCCACAGGGCCTTGAAGCGCATATCGGACGATGCGAGGTATTCTTCGTTCATTTGACTTGTTGAATTTCGGCGGGCAATATGAAGCACCTGCAGTGGCAGGATTAATGCACAGACCAACTGCCGATTTTCGGCATCTGCTGTTCACCTCCTGCCAGCCTCCCGCTGTTTTCACTGTCCTCGTGCTCCTTGTTCCCATCGTCAAGGTCCCATCAGAGTCCCGTCACTGAAAAGACAAGTATGAGCCCATGCCACCCAAGGCAGATGGTACGGGCTCCTCGCACGTCAATCACGCTTGGCTGTGACCATGACCGCAAGCCTGGAGGGGTAGCAGGTGCAATGGTCCCCCGGCTGTGCTGCCCCGGAGTGGCGCAAGGTACCCAGGGCAGGTAGGCACCTGCCAAGTTAACCTTATCTTCTCGCTTATCTGACTGATCGGGGGCTGTGCACTTTGAGATGTATCCTATTGGGCCATCACTTTGAATGTGGGCCATTGTACCACAATGTGGGTACATTGACCCACAATAACTCCCGGTGACTCCTGCCCCAAGCACACGCACATCCCCATCGCGTCTGATCTGAACTGGAACACTGGACTGCTAATGGACTGCGTTGTGATTGGCACCTCCACCCACTTCCAGCCCCTGGGTGACTTCATCACTGGGGTCTTCGTGACAATAGCTCCATTTTCGACCGTCTTCTCCATGACTTCTCCTGGGCCCTCCAAAAAGTCCGTCGCCATGTCAAAGATATCTTTCAAGATTTGCGGCCTGGCTACTTGGATTTCGACCGCAGGCTTCTGAAGACCAGACCGGGGCTGGCCGTTCGTACAATGTGTCACCGAGAAAATAGACTCTTTCGCCTGACAAGCCACCCTGAATTTGCCTTGATGCACAGTCGGAAGACTTCTAAGTTCCGTTCAATACGCCCATCCACTCTTCCGCCGACTGGCACTGTATTTGCGTTTAACATCGAGCGGAGCCAGACTTCGCATGTCGTTGATAATGGGCTGCCCTTGGAGCGCATGTGGAAGACGAGCTACTGGAATACGAGGGAGGGGGAAAGCGAGAGTCTTGCTGTGAAAAAGCCTCCTTGGAAACCCGGCGCTCAAACTTCTGTCACCGAAGAGCAACTGCAACCAGGCGACACAGAAAAAGCGGAAGATTTAGACAGTGAGTGGTGTTAAAGCACTATATGGAAGTTATCAACGCCCACAGGCTTTTTCGGCAGGGGCTTATCCACTGGCAAGCCCTCCATCATACTTCGTCAAGTTGGTCGCTAATGAGGCGTCCACAAATGAACAGCCTATGACGAAAGTGCGCTTGTGAGTTGCTGCGAGAAGACAAGTCGGTTGAGGAGTCTCTTGGTGGCGGCGAGTACGGCACGGATTATCTGGCAAGCTTCTGTCCGCAATGTACCTGACGTGACGCACCGCGGTCGCTTTTTTCTGACGCAGAATTGGGGGGCCCGGCGGCGGCGGGGGGGGGGGGGGGCGGGGGGGGGGGGGGGGGGGGGGGGGGGGGGGGGGGGGGCGGGG
>JAKMXC010000376.1:0-59715 GCA_025328345.1 Colletotrichum sp. SAR11_59
CTTATTAGCTAGATTCTACTATATCTATACTAAGTAGTAAGTATATTATTATTCTAATATTAGTAGTCTTTTCTTTTTACTATATATTATATACTATATAAAATATCTAAAAAATACTATATATACTATATTAATATAATTACTATATTTTTTATATAAAGTATATATCTTACTATATTTCCTTTTTATCCTATATACTACTAACTAATATATAACGTAATAGTTAAGCTTCTAGTACTAAGCTTCTACTTCTAATACTATCTCCTTCTTATATCTTACTCTTAATTAACTTATCTCTCTCTATATATATATACTTTATTAGTATTAATAAAACCCTCTAATACCCTATTTAAAGTACTTTTTATAAAAATATTAGTAAAGTTATTATTACTATTAATCTAATATATCTCTTCTACCTCTTATTATTTATATAACTTTTAGATTACTATAATATTAATTATTAAGTATTTCTCTTTTATAATACTAAGCTTAATAAAATACTTATAGAGTAAGTAAGAATCTATATAGATAATAGTTAGGATTACTAGTTAATTAAGCTTATTAGTAATAATCTTAAGAGTTATAGCTATAATGTATACTATATTAATACCTACTACTATAATATATACTTCTAAAGCTAATATACTTCTTATAATATATTTACTCTTAGTTAAACTATAGTAAACTATATTCTTAGTTATCTTAAAAATATTATTAACTTACTTCTTATTAGTAAAGATAATTATAAAGCTTAGCTAAGAAGTTATATCCTTATTATTAGTAAAAGATCTATTAATAAATATAAATAACTTAGCTTCTAATAAGTTAAAGGGGATATATCAAAATCTTTAGTTAGTATTTATTATTTACTATTTAATATACTTATTTAGTACTTTAATATTATTTATTATTAAGTTTTAGTATTAAACTATAGTAGAGAGGTTAAAGTATACTTCTAATTAGTAGATTAATATAATATATACTCTATAAGTATATTATTTAATATATTATCTTTTTATTTTATCCTCTATTACCTTTATATTAATAAGATAAAGCTTCTATATTTACCCCTTCTAATATAAGTAGATATTTCTTTACTTAAAGAATATAATACCTCTATTAAATATAATAAAGTACTTTTCTATTAAGTATTCCTTTAGTTTTACTATAAATCCTACTTACTAAAGCTCTTCTTCTTCTTTTATAGTAAATATAAGGTTAGTAATACTAAAAGTATTATCTATTTATATATTAATAATACTATCTATTAGGTTTTTATTTAAAGAGATTATTAAGTATAAGTTATATATTAAAGCTCTTATTAAAAGCTTTATAAAGTAATACTTACTATATACCTCCTACTAATACGTTCTTAATTTAGTAAGCTTATATAATAACTTAATAATCTCTATAATTATATCTTCTAAGTACTTATAATAAATTTATATAAGTAGTTAAGTAAAAATAGATCTAAAGAAAGCTTTAATTACCTAAATATAAGCTTATATTATATCTCTTAACTACGCTATAAAGTAGAAAGATATTATAAGTATAAATATAATAATAAAGAGGAGTTTTTAGCTAGTATATTATATTATAAAGCTTTATATTAGAATAAATCTCTTATTATTATCACTATACCTTTATACTATAAGTTATACTTTCTTATATAGTTTCCTATCTTTTTCTTTAACTTTATATATAATATATATATTAAATAATTATTTACCTCTATATATATATAAGTTAAACTTAATAAAATAAAGAATACTTTTCTTAATAAAGCTATTAATCTCTATTATAAAAGCCTATTTAAATAGCTTACTAAGTATCTTAATAACGCTATCTTTATATAGTTAAACTACTTATACTAAAGTAACTATCTCTTTTACTATTATAAACTAAGTAGTTATAAGCTTATTAAGAGTTTCTTCTTATAAATCTAAGCTTATTTCTTATATAAAAATAGACGTCTAAAAAGCTATTATTAATATATAGTATAAAAGTTTACTATATCTATATTATATTAGTATTTCTTTTTATAGAGAGTTAAAGTTAATAATAATATAGTCCTCTATTAGTTTCTCTAATTTATTAATACTCTTATTACTAGAAGTAGTTTTATCCTTAATTAGCTTATTCTAAAAGGTCTTTAGGTCTTTATAGAATAGCTTAATATATATTAATTAGAAGATAGATATCTTAATACTTATATTAATAATATATTCCTCTTTTCTAGAAGTTATAAGTTAATATAAGCCTTACTAGCTTTTCTTCTCATAGTAGATAAAAATATTTAAACTTATAATAAAGTTTATAGTTTTTAATATATCTAAGCTATTATATATATTAAGTATAATAATAACTTACTTATTAGCTTTAATCTTCTAAACTTCCTTTATAGCTTTATAGATTATTTTTATTCTCTCTACTATTATTAGTATTAATAATAATTCTTTAACTATCTTTAAATATATACTAAAGATAAAGAGAGTTAGTATAAAGCTATCTAGTCCTATTATATTATTAATAGCTTTTACTACTATTTATAAGATATTCTCATAATTTATTAATAAGTAGTCCTTCTAAATAACTTAATATACCCTCTAGAGGGGTATATAGTATCTTTTAACCTTATTTATACTATTATATACCTCTATAAGAATAGCTTTAACTATAATTCCTATTATATCTATATTTATCTTAAACTCATTAGAAATATAATTTATTCTAATATCTATAATAATATAGTTTAGAGGTCTAATATAGATATTAATCTAATATTATTATAATATATTCTAAATAACTTTAGATATCTAATCTAATAAGAACTAAGCTATATTAAATGTTATTACTTTATTAATTATATATAGTATAAGTTCCCTATCTATCTAAACTATATTAATAATAATTATATAATTAAAATTAATATTATCCTTAAGGTTTAGCTTAAATCTAAGTAAACTTATACTATTCTTCTAGTAATATTTATAATAAGTTATTATCTTTTTAATAATCTCTCACCTAACTTTATATTTTAACTTATTAAGAAGGTCCTATAGGTATTTTACTATTAAGTAGCTAAATCTCTTATATAGGCGTTAAACTTTATATTTAGTAAGCTAACTATCTATAAGTATCTCTTTTTAGTTAAAAAGTATTTATAAATACCCCTATCTATCTATAATAAGTATACTAATATTACTTCTTATAATTAAGTTAATAAAGAAGTTATATAGTATACTTATTTTCTTTATATCTTATATATAGAAAAAGAATAATATATCTATAAGTAAAATATAAAATATAATATTTCCTAATAATATTAGTATAATAGCTATACTTAGAGAGTTAACTTTCTTTTTAAAACTAAATTATACTTTAGTTTTATTTACTCTTAACTTATTAAGTTTTATAAAGTATTAACTCTAGAGAACTTTAAATTATTTCTTATTACTTATAGAATACTTTAAGATACTTATATTAAGTATAATCTTAAAAAACTCTCTAGCTAAGTAAATAGTACTAAGTAAGAAGGTCTATAGTATCTTAGCTTTAATTTTAATACTTTTAAGGTTTAATTTACCCTTATTATATTAAGATATCTTATTAGTAAAGTAGATATATATTTACTTTATATTAAACTAGATTAGCTATAATATAATAGTTATAAAGTTTATATCTATAATACTTAGTATATTGAGTTTGTAGTTACGACGCAGCCCCCCTGCAAAAAGACTACGGCAAAATTCACCCCATACGCGGGCACAATTCTGGAAACACTATATAGGCACTTTTAGTATATCTAATATATCTTTATTACTTCTAAAGTTATTTTTATTATTACTAAAGCTATATCTTTAGTAGTAATAGTTAATATTAGTTTCTTTAATTAATATAGTTCTTCTAAAGCTATTATTAAGCTTTTTAAAATCTATAAAGAAGTATATATAAGTTTTATAAGCGCTTTTTTATTATTAGTTTTTATATCGTTTATATACTTTCTTCTAATCTTCTTCTATATATTCTATTAACTAGTACTTCTCTTAAAAGTAGACCTAGTACTTCTTTTAAAGGTATTTTTTATAATATACTTAAAGCTTATATCTAAAGGTTTTATATAGGTTTTTTATATTCCTATAGCGTCTCTCTTTACTATTCCTATAGTACTTTTTCTTAATAAAATAGGTATTAATAAGAAACTATATTTTCCCTCTTAATCTAAGTTTTATAGTAATAGCTAATCTAAGAAAGCTTTAGAAGTTTTTATAAATACTTACTAATATATTAAAAGTAGTTTTATATTTTTATACTCTTTAGTATATATTAATTAAGTTAAGTATTATAATAATATTAAACTAGAAGTCTAATAGTAAAGTTAGTTATACTCTATTAAGCTTTATTATTATCTCTTCAAAGTATTTAAAAGTATTCTTATTATTATTTTCTTAGATAATTCTTACTAATATAGTATTTTACTACTTTATAATATAAACTTAGATAGTTTTTAAAGCTTTAAAATATCTTTTAAGGTATACTATTTTCTCACTAAAGCTTAATAGTTTATTATTAAGCTTTATATAATAGTATATATTTATAATACTTTTAAGTATTAAATAGAAGATATTATTTATATATCTCTTATTAATACCTACTAAAGTATATATCTTTTAGAAGATATTAATCTTATTATCTAGTACTTTATATTTATTACTATTATATTATCATTTTTTTAAGAAGATCTTAATAAGATCTACTATTTATCTTAATATAAAGCTTTATATAAATTATTACTAAAATATAGTAAGAGCTATAGATATCTCTATTTTAAGCTAAAAAGATAGTAATAATTATATTTAGCTAAACTTTATATTTTCTAATTCTTAAAAATATACTCTACTTATTACTAGTACGTAACAATAGCCTTTAATATATAAAAGAGTCTAGTAACTTAATATTTCTTATAGTTATTAATTTTATAGAAGAGGTATTTACTTATAGCTCTAGAGGCCTTTAAAGTATTCTATAATATTATTATTTTCTTTTATTAAATCTTCTTTTAGTTCTAAATCTCTCTAAAACTTTCTTTTAAGTTCTAAGTAGTTATTTACCTCCTTTTATAGTTATAATATTATCTAAAGTAGGTATAATTTAGTATATATAATCTAAGTTAGTTTTCTTATAATATTAGTAAACTTTCTTATAGTAAAGTATATACCTCTTTATTATAGAAAGTTATAAAGTTTAATATATAATTATTTCTTTACTATAGTAAAAACTTATTCTATCTATCTTTTAAAATCTAATATAAACTATAACTATAGGTCCTTACTAAAGAGGTCTTTATTAATATACTTATTTAGATAGTAGCTAATCTATCTATTAGTTATTTCTATAGTAGTATTATTAAGGTCTTCCTCTAATAACTTTCCCTATAATAATATATTTATTAAGATAGTAAAAAACTTTACTATCCTATTTCTTACTATTAAAATTAATATTATTAATAGATTAGCTCTTTCTAAAAATAGTATATTCTAAAGTTTATTTTTTAAAATATTTAAAGTTTAAGTTTTTATTCTTATAGTCTTAGGTATACTTTAAGTAGGTATAATATTACTTAGTAGCTCTATTATTACTATATTTATACCTACTATTATATTAACTTTAATCTTATTAACTAAATATTTAGACTAACTACGCTTAGTTATATAATATTTCTTAAAAACTAAAGCTACTAAAGTATATATATCTATTAGCTAATTTACTACTAAATACTTTATACTATTTAATTAGAGTTTTTACTTAATAAAATCTTAGATCTTAGTATAAAAAAAGAAGTATAATCCTTTAGTAAGTATTTAGTAAGCTAATAAAGCTAGCTCTAGCTATATTTTAATAAATCTAGCTTTAGCTATATTCCTATATACTTATCTTAGTTAGTATAAATATATAAAGGTCTAGCCACTTAGACCAGATAGGCTTAGGGATAGTTCAGCCAGGCCAAGCTGAGAGGATAGAGAACCTTATAGAGCTAGGGTATAGAACCCTCTATAGTAAGGACTTAGTAAGTACTTATTAAAGGTTTAGAAAAGAAGATCTTAGAAGAAGTAAGCAAAAGTAGTATAGTAATATTATACCTACTTTTAGGGTGCTTCTTCTATTAGTTTAACCTAACTATAGTTTATAGCTCTTAAATACCTTTATAATTCTTTTACTTCTACTTTAATTTAGGAAAGTTAGTAATAATAATAGCGCTATGTACTTAAGTAATACCTACTAATTAGGTTAAAGAACTTACGCTTAGTATTTACTAAGCGCTAAGTAAGATAGCCTATATAAGCCTATATAGGGAAGATAACCTTAGCAAATAATTAGAGAACAATATAAGTTAATAAAAGGAGGTAAGAAACTATACTTTAAGTAAGGCTATAGGCCTTAAAGAGTATAAGTTACCTACGCTAAATACTTGCTAAATAGATAATAAGTATATATAGGAGAATAGGGAATATAAGAACCCTCTCTAGAGATTAGATAGGCTAGAAAGCTAGATATCTATAGCTATAACTAATAGACTAGTTTAAACTAGAAGGCTAAATGAAGCTACTAGCTAAGTACTAATATAGTAGATTATAACTATAATAGCTAACTAATATAAACTAATTACTATTATATTAAGTAACTAAATACTTACTAAATAGTTACTAAAGGTTTATAAGAAACCTTTAAACTATAATATAGCTTACTTTACTAGTAAATCTACTAGTATAAAAAGAGAAGATTAGCTTATTATAGTAGAAGAGGCTTATAAGTACTACCTTAGCTGCTCTAATAGCTAGTATATCTAGTAGGCCTTAAGTATAATAAAGTATACCTTATAAATAGAATAGTAAACTTATTAGTAAACGCTTATAGATATATTAGGGAAGTAGGTTAACCTTATATAGGAAGACTTTAGAGTTTTTATAAGAAGGTAGTATATAGCGCCTAAACTCTAAGAATAAAATTATTATAATGCTTTAAGGTAGTACTACTAGAAGGATAATAAAAAACCTATTATATATTAAGCTTATTAGGACTCTATTAACTAAGCCCTTAGCGAGCTAAATATAGGTAATATAAAGGCTTATATATTCTTTTAAGGTCTTACTAAAACCTTAAAAGATAAACTTTTTGAATAAGATATTAATCATACTAATATATATACTATAGCCTTATATATATAGAGACTATAAGAGATTATAAAAAGGAGATACATAAGAAAGCTTACTAGCTGTTCTAAGTTACATAAGCAACTACACTTAAGCTCCTTAGACTACTTTTATAAGAGCAGCTTATAACCCCTTTAGTTAATAGACCTAAAGAAGCGCTATTTAGAGACCTTATACTAGAACGACTGCTTAGTAAACCCTTATATAACGCCTAGCTCTAATAGTAAGGCCTTTAATCTTTAGGGAACCTAATACTATAATTACAAGAAGTATAAGTATATCTCCCCTAATTATACTAAACCTTATATATAGCCTATAGGTAGTAACTAGAACTTAAACCTAAGATAAAGTAAGATTAATACTATTATAGTCTCTTATATAACTAACGCTAAAGACTTAAGAAATAAGTAGGCGTAGAGGTAACCTTAAGAAGCACTACACTAGAAATCACTTTAGTTCTTATAAAGTAGACTATTAAAGGTTAAGTAATTACACTCTAAGTATATAATAAAGTTAAACTATTAGTTAATATAGATACTTACGCTATAATAAACCTTATATAAGAAGACCTTATAGAGAAACTCTTACTAAAGGAGGCTATTAGCGTTATAGCTCTAAAGCTAGTAGACTTTTAAAGAAGACTAATGCCTACTAGTAAAGTTTATTAGCTTACCTTCTTCTTAATTAATAGCTAAAGCTATCTATAGAAGATTTACTAAGCGTTTATAGCTAGCCTATATCTTAAGGAAGCAGGAGATATCTTTTTATCTAATAACTTAATAAGTAAAGAGGGTATCTATATAGATACTTATGCTTATACCTAGTTATATAATTATATCTTGCTTACTAAGCTAGAGGTAATAGTATAAGAGATTATAGAAAATAGCTAGAAAGCCTATATAATATACTTAATAGGAGCTTTAGCCTTAAGCGAAAAAGATATTAATACCTTAAGCGAAGGTTTATTAGATAGAGGGTATAAGAAGAAGATCTCTAAAGAACTTAAACCCTTTACTAACATTTTTAATAAAAAGAATATAAAGAAAGTCCCTAAACTAAAAGGAGTAGTATATTATATTAAGTTAAAACCTAGTAAAAAACCTCTATATAAGCTAATATACCTTATATTAGTAGAATAGCTATAAACCCTTACTAAGTATATTTAGGAAATAGAGGTAGCTAGATATATCTACTACTTAACTAGCTCTACTAAAGTATTAGTCTTATTTATACCTAAAAAGGATAGTAGCCTATAGTTATATATAGATTATAGAGGACTAAATGAAATTATAATAAAAAACTACTACCTTCTACTACTAATTAGTAAGCTTCTAGATAAGCTTACTAGTATAAAGTTTATTTCTAAGATTAATTTAAGTAAAGTATACTATAGAATTATAGTTAATAAAGTAGATAGATAGAAAACTACGTTTAAGACCTAATATAAGTACTTTAAGTATATAGTGATACTATTTAGGCTTACTAACGCTCTAGTAACCTTTTAAGCGTATATTTACTAAATATTTACTAACCTTCTAGATACTTACTATATTATATACCTAAATAATATCTTAATCTATTTAGATACTAGGGGGTAGTATACTAAAGACCTTTATATAGTTTTATACTACTTAAGGGCTACTAAGCTATTTATAAAACTAAAGAAGTATAACTTCTATTAGATAGAAGTAGATTTCCTTAGGTTCTATATTACTTAAGATAGTATTAAAATAGACTTAAATAGAGTCTAAGTAGTTATTAAATAACTAGTACTAAAGTCCTTTAGGGATATCTAAGTTTTCCTTAGTTTCTATAACTTTTACTATAAATTTATTACTAGATACTTTTATATTATAGCTCTTATAAATAGTATGCTAAAAGGGAGTTAAAATAGCATAAAGTTAAGAGCTTTTATTTAGATAGGGGAGATATAGATTATATTTAAGATACTTTAGAAAGCGTTTACTAAAGCCTTAATATTAAGATATTATAACTTAGCGCTAGAAACTAAGGTTAAAACTAATATATCTACTTAGGTAGTATCTAGTATACTTTTATAAAAGTATAGCACTATCTAGTACCTAGTAGCCTTCTAGTTAAGGAAGCTTTTAGATATAGAAAGACGCTAGGCTATAAGGTAATAAGAGCTCCTCACTATTATAGAAAGCTTAGATTACTAGGCGTAATACCTCTAAGGGCTCCTTAAGAAATTCCTAATATTTATAAACTATATAGCGCTAAAGGGGGTGCTTACTGCACCTACGCGCAATATTTATAGAAGGCTTATATAATAGGTCTACTACCTATTAGTATTTAATTTTAAAATCTAGTATAGATTAAAAGTTATAAATCTAGTAGATAGACTATTATAACGCCCTAACTATATAGTAGAAAACTTTAAAGTAGATAATATACTTCCTACCTTTAGGAAGAAGCTAGGACTTATTAGCTAGCTATTAGCGACAACTTACTAATATATTACTAGGCTTAAAGGAACTATAGCTACTATAAGAACTTATATCTAGGCTATTTAGTGAAGTATATAAGAACTTTACTAGAAGGCTAGCTTTAAGGTTAGGAGATCTTTACCTTTAGGTTAATATTATCCTATAAAAGGTACTAATAATCTACTATGTTAAAGTATATATATTAGTACTATTACTTACTTAAAATTATATATAGATGCTATACTAACTGCTTTATAAGAAGATAGTAATATACTAGAGGACTTAAGGGGAGCTAAAGTTATTATACTAGAGTAGTATATCTTATATGCTATAATAAGGAAGCTTATTTAGGATAAAATAGTATATATACTATAACTAAGCATAAATCTTAAATAGATAGTTAGAAGACTATAGGCTAAAAACTACTTCTATAGAGAACTTATATCTAAGGTTCGCTAAGACGCTAGGGAATACTAAAAGTACTAACTTAATAAGAATAATATCCTTTAGTTTAGAAGAAGACTTATTATCCTAGAAGAGAGATCCCTCTACTATAAAATCCTAAAAAACTATTATAATACGCCTAGATTAAGGTATATAGGGGTAAATAAGATAGTAGAGCTAATTCTACGAAAATTTTATTAGCTATACCTAATAGAGGATATATAGTAATACGTCGCTAAATACTTATACTACTAAGGAGTATATATACTATAGTATAAGCTATATAAGCTGCTATAAATACTAGAATTACTAGTATACCTATTTTAGTAGATTTCCTTAGATTTCTTAACTAGCTTACTAAGGAGTCGCTAAGACGATAGGATTATATATAATGCAATCTTAGTAGTTATATATTAAATAACTAAGGTAGCTTGCTTTCTAGTAATAATAAAGTAACTAGATGCTATAAGCTTAGTAAGGATCTTATATTAAGAGATTAAGTGCTATTATAGCACGCCTAAAGCTATTATTAGTAATTAAGATAAGTTAATTACTAGCTAGTTCTAGTAAGACTAAACTAAAACTTAAGATATAGAAAGGTATATCTCTACTATATAGCATCTATAGATAGATAGGCAGATTGAAAGAACATACTAAACCTTAATAGCATATCTCTTAAAGTTTAGCAAAAGCTTACGTAACTAGTAGGCAACATAATTAGTTAAAGCTAAATTCTTATATAATAATAGTAAATATATTACTATTAGTATATCCTTATTTAAAGCCTTTATAGGTTACTACCTTTAGATAATTAACTACTACTTACTAAGCGTAGAAGTTAGGACCTAAGGGGTTAAAGAAAAGCTTAAGAAGCTAATAGAAGTTTGCTAAAAGATAGCTAAAAACTAGTAACATATAATAGAAGTATAAGCTAAGAATACTAACGCTAAAAAGAGGGCGTAATCCTATAACGTTAGAGATATTATAAGGCTCTTAATAAAGAACTTCTACTTTGCAAAAGGTTAGCAAAAACTTACCCTATAATTTATTCCTATACTAATTATAGAGGTTATAAGCCTTAACGCCTATAAAGTATAGCTTCTAGAAAAATATAATAAAGCGTATAATATCTTCTTAGTCGCTTTATTAGAGCTATAATATAGCTAAAACCTTACTAAAGGATAGCTTCTAGACCTAGAGGAGGACCTTAAAGAATAAGAAGTTAAAGATATTATATTATAGAGGGAAGCGCTAGCAGGCCCCCTATATTTAGTTAAGTAGAAAAGCTAGCTAGTAGAATATAATACCTAAGAGCTTAAAGAATACTTAGTAAACGTTTTATAAATCCTTATAAGATTTAAGAAGTAATAGCATAAGTTATACTATAAGTAGGATAATAAGTAGTATAGAGAAATAAGAAAAGTTAATTAACTATAGGAAGACTCTAAAAAACTACTTCTTAAAAACAATATATAAACCTAGAGGTATCTAACTAAGAACTCTAAAGAAAAGCTACTATATACTTACTAAAGATCTACTAAAAACTACTAAAAATTATCCTCTAAGTTACTTAAATCCTCACTAATACTATTACTATTAAGACTAATATCTATATTATTCCTACTATTACTACTCTCACCCTCTAATAACTTATCTTTATCCTTAAAGCTAATAAGATTCTTATAAATACTTATAGAAGAGGCGTTAATATCCTTATAAGCATTAAGTTAAAGAGTAAGGCTAGAGCTAATACATTTAAGGATTATAACTAGAGCGCATTTATAAAAATCATAAAGTATTTAAGAAGCTTAGACCTTAGAAGGATCTTAAGTAAGCAAGCTAGATATATAAAAGTTATTACTTAAGAAATGCTTCTCTAAGATATTATTAAGCTTATTAAGGAACTAAGCTTAATTAAAGATATAGCTTTTATCTTAAAGGTACTAAGGTAGGGCATTCTTAAGCTAAAGATAAGTCTACTTAATAAGGTCCTTATCCTTCTTTTAGTAAGTATTCTATAAGGAAACTATTAGCTATTAAAGGAAAAAACGCAATATAAGGGATTATATACCTTAAGCTAGATCTTAAGATATACCTAGGTATAATTAATAGCAGTCTCCTTAGCGTTTATTTATAACAGCTAGTTGTTATACTGCTTAGAATTAAGCTAAAGCCTAATAAGGTTTACTAACTACTTATAGAGCAATAAGAGAAGCGCCTAACTATTAGTGATTATAGTATATATATAGTAGATCTCACGCTAATAATGCTTACTAGCCTCAATTTAAGCAGCATAGCGCTTCACTTAGTTCTAAAAGATTTAAGTACTATTAATGAGGTATTTAGGGATCTAATTATACTAATAGTTAGTCTAATGCTTTAATAAGAGGTTACTAGATACTTACCTTATAATACTTAACACTATATAAACGATATATCTAGTAGGTAGCATCACTTATATTAATATAAGTATATACTACTTTAGCAGTCTAGTAGAGCTATAGGGCGTAAGAGATATAAGGCTTACTACTACCTAATTAGTCGCACTAATATATACTACTATTCTTCGCTAAGTTATTAAGCCTATATAGCGCTAAGATATAAGTAATTAGGGTTTTAGTACTTATAATATTAAATATAAAAGTAGTATTAGAAGGAGAAAGCTCTATAAAGGCTTAATAAAGGTTTACAAAATATAAAAGCTATTATGTTATAATATAATATAATAAGGAGGAAGAAAAACTAACCTTAAGTAGAAAAAAGGGTACTACTTTATAGATAGATATAAAACATCATTAAATAGTTAGGGAGGTAGTTATAACTTTAGATAGTAAGAATAGCAGTTATTTACTATAGTAGGTGCTACTAAAGGTGAGAAAGTAAGTATAGTAAATTAATAATAGTAGTTACTATCTAACCTTTAGAACAGCTTTATAACACGCCTATTTTAGAAGGGGGATAAATAAGATAAAAAATAAAGTAATTATAAGGCTATTATTTAGAGAAGGCTTACTAAGTAAAGAATAAAACGTCTATAAATAAAGAGTATAAAACCTACTAAAGATAATTCCTTTCTTTAAGGAATAAGAAAGATCCCTAAAGAAACCTTAGTTAGTAGATAATATAAGCCTAAAAGTAGGATTATAGGACCTATAGAGATAACAATAGCGCTAAGGGACGATAGAGCCTTAGCGAATATATAGTAGACGACCGCTATATAGACGATAGAGGTTCTCACCTACTACTAGTCTTATTCTATAGTAGGGATTACTATAATTAGAAGGGGGATAATTATAAAGGTCTAGCTACTTAGACTAGATAGGCTTAAAGATAGTTTAGCTAAGCTAAGCTAAGAGGATAGAGAACCTTATAGAGATAGGGCATAAAACCCTCTATAGCGAGGACTTAGTAAGTACTTACTAAAGGTTTAGAAAAGAAGATCTTAGAAGAAGTAAGCAAAAGTAGTGTAGTAATACTATACCTACTATTAGGGTACTTCTTCTATTAGTTTAACCTAACTATAGCCTATAGCCTCTAAATACCTTTATAAAATATATACTCTTAGTATATTAATATACTTATTTCCTATTAATTATAAGTTAACCTCTAATAGTCTCTTTTCTTAATATATTTAGTAAGTACTTATTAGTAGTAGTAATAAGCAGCTCTTATATATATATTTCTTTATAATCTTAATTAGCTATATATTCTAGTTTATATAGTAGTTATATTTATTAAAGTATAAATTAGATAGACTATTAAATCTTAAGATCTTTAGTAATAGTACTTTTTAAAGAAGACTTTAATTATTAATCTTAGTTTTAGTTATTACTTAATAATCTATATATTACTTATATTACTTAAAATACTTCTAATATTATTATTATAGATTTAGTAAATATAATTAGTTATAAACTTAATAAAATATATAGTAAGAAGTAATAAAAGATAAAGCTATAATAAGATATTATATATAATATAGTTATTATTACTTTACGCTTAGCTTTTAGTAGTCCCTCTCTTATATATAAATTAAAACTAAAGTTACTTTTTTTATACTTCTTATTATAATAAATACTATCTTTTAGTTACTTTAATTAATCTCTAAGGGAGACTAATTACTCTTTATAGTAATATACTTAATTTATCTTCTATTATATCTTAGAGTTAATAGTAATAGATATATATTCTTATTCTAGTAGTATTTTATTTTTATTATATTTAAGTAATAATAATATAATAGTAGAAGTAATAAAGAGAGATACAATTAAAGTTTTATAAGTTTTTATTTATAATAATACTTTTCTATATACTTTAAGTTTAATAAGCTCTCTATAGCTATAAATTAATACCTTTTTATTATATTATTAATCCTTTAAGTAATATTTTAAAGTTTATTTCTAAGTTAGTTCTTATAAGATCTTATTTCTAATAATTATAAAAGTAGTAGTTATATAATACTAATATAACTAAAGTATATAATTTAGTATATAGCTATAACCTTATTCTTTATAATATTTTATATAAATAGTTTAATATTAATAGTAATAGATAGAGAGATAATAAAAATCCTATTTACTTTAGCTTTAGATCTTAATTATATAGTACTAAATATAATTACTTTAAGAAGTATATAATAGCTTTATTTTTAGTTATAAAATAAAGTTTTATAAGTACTTCTAGTTATTTCTTTAGTAGTAAATAAATACTATTCTTAAGCTACTAAAATCTTCTTAATAATACTTTAAAGAATAAAGTTATTATATAGCTACTTTTATATTATTTTCCTTAAAGTATAACTTTATTAGAAGTTATTCTTATATACTATTATAATATATTATTTTAATAATACTTAAGGGATAAAAGTAATAAGTATTAATAAATTAAAATTCTATAATCTTAAGCTACTATATATATCTAAAGCTATACTCTTTAATTACTATACTTTAAGTTTATATAGCTAAATACTTACTTTAATCTTTAGTAGTATTAGTTAGCAAGCTTTAGTTACTATATAAAGAGAGGTTTTTATACTCCTCTAGCTTAATATTTATATTATACTATTATTATTAACTTATATTTATAGTAATAAGTATAAAACACTATCCTAGCTATAAATTATTAACTTCTTTAATATAATAAGAAATATATTTCTTACGCTTAGCGATAAGTTAATACTATTTTATTAGTAATATATATTATTATAATTATAGCTTAATAAGCTATTATTATTATAGTAATAGCCCTTCTCTTCTATATTCTTAGCTAATATAGCATTAACGCTAGTAATAAGTCCTAGTTACTTAGAATCTTATAAAGTAATAATACTAAAAGAATTTTTATTATAGTTATATTTTCCTTTCTTAAAGCTACTTTATAGTTATTACTTAGCTATAAATTAAGCTTTTTAGCTATTACTAAAGTAGTTTAAACTATAATACTAAATACTAGTAGTAATTATAATTATAGTAATAATATTATTAAGGCTAATCCCTTAGCCTTATACTTAACTTTATAGTAAGTAATATAATACTTAAGCGTTTTAATATAGTTATAATCTCTACTTAATTACTATTTAATATCTCTATTCTAATATATAGAGTAAATATACTTAAGAAGGTATTAAGTAGTATTAATAAGTTCTTTATAAGTTATAAATAAAGTTATATTTATTTACTTTAGTTATCTTTATTAGTACTTAGCCTCTTAGCTAATTCTCTTTATAATAATATATAATAAAAGTAATTTATAGTTTTTAGTACTTTGTGACGATTTATCTTATGATACGTCCTCTGCTTTGCGCAGCCCCCTTAGTAAGCCTTACTGAGGGAGCAGGTTATATAACTAGTATAGGCCTCGCAAGCTTATAATTTAAGAACGCTTAGGAGGGTAACTTTCTCTTAAGTAATATATGCTTTTTTATAAACTCTTTAGTCTCCTCTAACTACTAGCTTTTAGTAGTTATAAGCTTAGCTTATTAAAACTTTAATCTTACCCCTTTATTGCTACTAGAATATCTTATAGAGTAAGTAGGTCTCTCTTTTCTCTTTTTATACTTCTATTTATATATAACTACCTATTATACTTTATAAGATATCTTACTTTTTTAGAAAAGCTTTTAAGATAGACTTTCGTTTTAAAAGTATATAAGTTAAGTTATAGACTTATGAGGACTAGCTAGTTTAGTTTAACTATCTTAAAATAACCTATATTATATATAGCGTCTAGGATTTAGTTAATCTTAATAGGCTTAATACGTCTATTTTTAGAAATACTAATAGAATAAATATTCTTTCTCTTGAGGATTATATTATTTAGCTAAATAAGGAGAAGTAGGACGTTTATAATAGAGATCTCATAAAATAGGTAGATAATAGAGCTTAAGAGGAAATATAGGAGAGAGCTACTAGAACTTAGTAGTAGTAAGTTACTAATAAGGATAAAGTTACTTAGATTCTTATTGCTCTTATATTTACTTATACTTAACCTCTTCTTAAGCTAACTAAGCTAGTAACTATTATACTTAAGGATCTACTCTTCTAAGTTAGATATAGAATATTTATTAAATAATAGTCTATTTTAGCTACTAAAGCTTAAGATAATTAGAAAACTAAGGATTAGTTTCTAAGTTATATTTAGAACTAGTTTCTTATAAGTGTTAATAAGAAGCTTATGAGCGTAGTTAAGCTTTAGATCTTAAATAGGCTTAGTAAGAACTATACTTTATTTAAGCCTATTTTAAGATATAAAGTATTACCTCTACTTAAGTTATATACTCTAGATACTTCTAAGTTAGGTGATAATATAAATCCTACTTTAGTATTTATATGTTTATGAAAACCTATAGGCTAAACTACTTTAGATAATAATAGTAGTAGATTGTTTTCTCTTTAAATAGTAGTTAGACTACTTAAAGGTAAGCTTATGAGGAGCAACTTAGCTACTAAAACTATTATAAGGGAGAACTACTTAGGAATCTTTTATAAAGCTACCTACTTAAATATTAGCTTAATAGACTTTTATAACTAGTAGATTGATTACTACTATTAAGTTTTAACTTATGAGATTCTAGATATCTAGGGAGCTTTTATAGTTAAGTACTTTCTTTAAGCTATTAAGGTTTAAATTACTCTTAATTAGGTATGATGAATAATCTAAGATCTTATTGCTTATAAGGAATTATCTTAAGATTTTCTTGATCTAGAATATTATATAAAGGTTTTTATAGGAATTATCTACTTAAACTCTTATTAGAAGAAGCTTAAGATTAGTAGAGCATTTATAATAATTAGTAGTAGATCTAATAACTTATAAGCTTTAAGCTTAACTTTAAGAGGATCTAAATCTAAAGGACTAAAGTCTAAGGATAAGAAGTCTTAAGAGTTTAGAGATACTCTTAGGGAAGCTAAAGAATGCTTATACTAGGAATTTATTAGCAAAAAATAATCCTCATAATATACTTAGTCTCTTAAGGATTGCATAAGAATTAAACTTATGCTAACTAGTAAAATATCTTACTAGTTAGTACTAAGAGTTACTATAGAAATCTAGAATAATATTAAGACTAAGGTGCTCTTAAAGAAGTAGAAACTGATTTATTAAGACCTTATAAGTAAGGGATAGCTTAAGTTAGAGGATATTATAGGAGCGAAAGGATATACTATTAAGGGTGCTACTTACTTTAATAATATAGTTACTATTATAGTTATATTACTATATATAGACTTAACTACTCTTAAGATACTTAGGGAGGGATTTAGATCTATTTTTAATATAAGTAGAGAAAATAATAGTCTTCTATAGCTTTTTATAGTTTATAATATTATAGCCTTAAACTATATTATTAATAATATAGGCTACTTATAAGATTATAAACTGCTTAAGAGACCTAAGAAGGTTACTATAGGAAATTAAGTTCTAATAGTTTATAGAGTAGGTATAAGGGTTTTTTATAAGGCTCTTTATAGGCTTAGCAGATAATAAATAGAGGATCTCACTCTTAAGAAGGTTTTCTATATTAAGGGTTTTAAGACTAATGTTATCTTAGAATCTTCTCTTAAGAGCGCTAGTGTTTAGTTGAACGGACGTACTAATGAGATCTACTATAGAGAGGCTAGAACTCTACTTTAGATGTTTATGCGTGTTAATAATATCTTATTCTTTAAATATAAACCTATTTCTAATTGCTCTATTTTACCCTTATTATAAACTTATTTTAATATTAGCTACTTAGGAGTTATAAATACTATATAACTAGAAGCTATAGCCTCTTAAGAGTAACCTTCTTATAACTTTAAGCTTATAAGGGAAGATAATATTAATTTTTAGCATTTATAAGCTAGATACTTTAGCTAGAAAGCTCTTAAGTATTTAGTTTAAAATGTTTAGGGGGTGAGGATTAAGGGGCAAACTTATTTAGAATGTGAAGATTATTCTATAACTTATTTATAATAAGTTATCTTATGAGGACTATCTAAATTTAGAAGTAAATATCTTTTCTAGTATATCTCTTAAGATCTATTTAACTACTTAGAAGCTTACTTAGGAGCTTTATAGCTTCTTATAATTAGGGATAAGTATATAGGAAAGCTGTTTAGGTTTTACTTTAGAAATAAAACTTATTATAAAGTCTTCTAAGTACTATAGACCTTTAAGAACTAAGTTTTTAGATAAAAAAGACTCCTTATATATAAGATAAGATAAGATATTGATAGATCTATTATTGCGATCTAAGGAACTACTAAATACTAATAATAGGCTTAGGAGAATAGTATTAATATTAAGCTTCCTCTTCTTTATATAAAAGAACTAGTTAGTAGGGGAGAAAAGGTAGGAAAAGAAGTAATTATATAAGGTATATAGATACTAAACTTAGTAGGACTCTTACTTAAGCTATAGGATAAATCTATACTTATAGGTATCTTCTTATATAATATAAGTCTTTACATATTAACAAACTAGAAGTCTCCTAATAAGGTTAAAGAGGAATAGTTTAAAGGATATTTTAACATATAAGCGTTAGCTTATAGCGTACTATAGAACCTTAAAACTTAACCTTATTAGGGAAAAATATATACTTATAGTTATAGAGCATATATTCTTAAGAGAGAAAGAGAAAGAAGGATAGGGAGAAGAGAGTTTAAAGTAGTCCTATATAGCTATATTAGATACCTCATAAGGTATATACTTAATATATATAATCTCTATAAGATCTAGATTTTAATACTTAAGAGAGTAATTATCTTATGAAATATTATATTTAATAAAAGTAAGTTTTACTTAAAAAAGAATACTAAAGAAGGTATAGATTTTATAGTTATAAAAGCTATAGTTAAGGAAATAGAGGAACTACTTTTAGTTTCTAACATACTTATAAGCTTTAGTATCTTAGATGAGGATAATCTTATGATTAATAAGGGAATTATAGCATAATAGTTACTATAAAGCGTAAAAAATAGAAAGACTATACTTAAGACTATTTAGTATAGCTTTCTCACTCTTAAGTAATCTCTTAAACTTAATAGTTAGATACTTAGGGGTAACCTTCCTAGATAAAATCTAAAACCTTCTAGAAATAGAAATCTTAGGGGTAATAAATCTACTACTATTCTAGAAACTTAAGAGGAGTTAGAATTAACTAATAGAATAGAGTCCCTATTAAAAGATATAAGAAACTTTAGACTAATAGATATAAATAGCTCTTATGAGAATTTACTTCTTCTTAAGGATCAGCCTAACTCTAGAGATATATAAGAAAGAATCTCTAAGCTAAAGAAAAAGTACTTATATATAAAGAAGACTTATACTTAGACTTACTCTTATAAGGGGGGTAGTCTCTAGAGTAAACCTAAAAGTATTTTTACTACTTATATTAATAATACTATTAGTATAGAAGATAAGGATTTAATATCTAATAAGTAAAAATAGAGTAATTTCTTTATAATCTTTATACTAGAAGCTTAAAAAGCTATAGAGGAAAGTAAAAGGCTTTACTATATACTTCATAAGATATTAAAAGCTAGAATTAATAAAACTCTAAGAGATAATATCTATAAAGGATTAGTCTTAAAACTTCTTCTTAATCCCCTCTTATAATTTAATAAAATATATTATACCTAACTACTATTACTCCTAAAGATTTAGAAAGATATAAAGAAGCTTCCTAAGTAGCTTTAGAAGTTAGTTATTACTACTTACTATAAGGAACTTAAGAAGATTATTAATTTTAAAACTTAGAGGATTATTAACTACTTAAGAGCATGCTTAAAACCTCTCCCTTTAAAATAGGTCTTTATTTATAAGTTAGATGTAGATAGATATCTTATAGATATAAAAGCTTAGATTATTATAAGAGGGGATCTCTAACTAAGAGATCTTAAGAGTACCTATACTATAACTCTTACGTTATAAATATTTTAAGTTATAATAGTAATTACTATATAATTTAACTATAAGGTATACTAATATAATATTATTAATATGTTTTTAAATATAAAGATACTAAAAGGAGGAGATCTAATTACTTATAAGATACTATAAGGTATTAAGGAACTTATGAGATATTTAGATTCTCCTACTAGATATATTATTAAGCTAGATAGAGCTCTCTATAGGCTTTAAGATATACCTCTTTTATAGTATAAGGAATTTAGCTCTACCTTTAAGAGATTTAGTTTATAAAGCTTAAAAGAAGACTTCTACTTCTTTTAAGACCCTAACTAAAAGGTTATAGTTATATTTTATATTAATAACTTTTTCATCCTTTTTCATAAGGATAATAAGGATAAGGTTTATAAGGTTATTAATAGGATTAAGAAAGAGTATAAGGTTAAAGAATAGGGGGATATTAAATAGTACTTAAGAGTAAAAGTTATTAGGGATTAAAAAGCTTAAAAGATCTTTTTAGTTTATAACTTATATATTAAGAAGGTTATTTAAAAGTTTAACTTATAAGATACTACTTACCTATTAATATTACTCCCTTAAGGGGAACTTAAAAAGAATAAAGGATAAGTAATACTATAGAAGGTGAAAACTTTTTAAGAGATAGTTAGATTAATACTTTATATAGCTATACTTATTAGGGTAGATATTATATTTATAGCAGTACTTTTATCTTAATTCTTTATAAATCTATCTTAAGAGTATCTAGCTACTATGAGATATATTATATAATACCTATATAGGACTTAATATCTTATGATTTACTTTAGTATCTTAGGGGGTAAGCTTATAGGTGCTTAAATCCTACTTATAGTTATAGATATTTTATTTATAGATAATAAAGTAATATATTAGTCTTTATAAGGATACTTTATAATACTATTTAGAGGATTAATCTAATAGAAAGCAACTAGATAAGTAATAGTTATGATATTAACTACTAAGGTAGAACTCTTAAGCTTAGTAGAAATAGCGAAAGAGATAGTAGCTTTCTAGAGGTTATTTAAAGATATTAAACTTAAGCTTAGTAATATATAGAATATATATTATGATAACTAGTAAATAATTAGACTTATTATGAGTAAAGGAGAGAGAATAAGTATTTGCTTAAGGTATATTAATATTTATAATATATAGTTAAAATAGGAATATTAGAAAGGTAGCTTTTAAGTTACCTATATACTAATAAATAAAATACTTATAGATAGACTTATAAAGAACCTCTTATAAGCGAAGTTTAAATACTTTTATTTACTTCTAAATTTTATAGATATAATATATATAATTATAATATACTTATGAGGATTATAAAGTAAAATAGGGTTTCTCTTATTATATATAAAACCTAAAGGAAAACTACTTATAAAACCTAAAGAGTCTCTTATAAGACTAAAACTGCTATAGAACTTTAAACTAAATAGGCTATTTACTAAACTCTAAAAATAACTATAAGAACTAATATATTTATAAGCTTAACGTAGGTTATTAAGCTTATAAATAGTATAGGAAAGATCTTTATTAGAGAATTAACTTATATTAAAGAAGTTCTCTAAGTTAATAACTATAGCTTTACGTTTATAAGTAGTAATCTTAGTATCTCTTAAGAGCGTTTTAAGCTTATTATAAATATCTAAAAAGTCCCTCTTAGAAAAGTTATATATATTAAAGATAGAATATAGTATATAGGTAGACTAATAATAAATAGCTCCTCTTAAGTAGGTATAAAATAAAGTAATAGTTTAAGTAGATAAGATAATAGAAGCTCTACTTTAAGATATAAGTAGAATAGTTTTAGCTTATAAAGTAACTAAAGTTACTTAGCGTAAATTAGGAAGTATACTCTTAGCTATAGAGGAGATTAAGGCGTAAGTAGGCTTATAAGGAACATAAGTCTCTTAAGTAGCTATAGTAGTAGCTAAAATTAAGGAACTAGTATAAGGCTTTTTAGAAATAAGCTTATAAAGAGTTAACTGCTCCTAGGGGTGCTTAATAGAAGAAGCTTACTAAGCTAAAATAACAATAAGAGGCTTATTTATAAGCTACTTGCTGCTTATAGTAGGAGGTATATTAGTATTAGCTTACTTATTCTTATAAGTTTACTAGTAAACTTAGGAGGGAGATATAGCTATAATATCCTTATCCTTAGAAGAGTTAATCTAATAGATCTAATTTAGCTAAGAACTATAATACTTATAAGATATAACTCTATAAAGAAGATTTATTAAGGGTAGGGTAATATAATAAGGAGCTAAGGAAGTAGATAACTTAGAAGATACTTTATTTAGAGGCTTCTACTTAATTAAGACTAAAGTAGGATTATAAGTCTTCTAAGAGTAGGAACTCTTATAAGAAGTAGGCTTTCTTTATAAAACCTTCTTTAAATATAGAGTTTTCTTTACTTAGGATTTTTAAGCTATTCTATCTTAAGACTTCTACTTAAACTTCTAAGTAATAGTAAGCTTTTGAGTAGTAAGAACCTTATGAATCTTAGGAGTTTTATAGTATATAGAAGGAGGAAGACCTTCTTTATAAGAGTTCTAAGTAAGCTTCTATACTTTATAAGTTTTAGAAAAGTACTACCTATTTATTAACTAAGAAGATAAACTTAAGAGATAGTAACCTATATTTTTAGCTTTCTTAACTTTAGTAATAATATAAGTAACCTTTAACTTATAAATAGTAATATTTAGCTTATTAACCTCCTTAGTAATCTTAAGAGGGATAATTATATATTTACTATAGCTACTTATAAGATAAAAGTTATAGTACTTAAAGTTATAGGAATAGTAATAGTATAAGTAGTTATTACTATAACTATTACTTATAGTATATTAGAGATATTTTACCTTATTAAGCTTATTAATCTTATAATTATAATTATTATTACTCTCTTTAGCTTTATAGATACCTAAGAATAGTTAGCTTATAAGCTTATAAAGAAATAGGACTTATAGGACTTACCCTTCTACTTCTAAGATAAAGGAGGAATATTACTACTACTATCTTAATAAGATTAAGGTTTAGAAGAAGTATGTAAAGTAAGCTTTAGAGATAAATAAGTTAATAATCTTATAAGATAAGAAAAGGAAAATATAAACTCTTTATAGACTTAGGCTTCTCTTTAAAAACGTCCTCCTTATAAGGGATAATAGCCTTATTCTAACTAGTGAGAATATACTTTAGTATATATTTATACTTAGAAGAAAGAGGAAGGCTAATTCTTAAGCTCTTATAATACTTAAGATCCCTAATAATTAGTAAATCCTTAAGAGAGATCTAGGAGTAGTTAATTTAGCTATTAAGAATTAAGAGAATAGGCTCTATAGGAGCGTCCTTTATAGGAGTAGGACCTTTAGGAGTAAGCTTCTTAGCGATAAGATCCTTAGGAGTAGGCTCTTTATTAATAGGATCCTAATAAGTAAGCTTATTAGCGATAGAAGTGTGATTATTAATAGGCTTATTAAAAATAGTACTAAGAAGGTACTTATAAGGATAGTTATAGGAGTAAGTTTTAAAAGGGAAGTCTTAATAGTTCTCTTTAGGAGGGTTTAAGGCTATAATATTCTTATTAGTAATAATAATATATAATAGATAGTGAACAACTTACTAAGCTTATTAGGTAACTCTTAAGTATTACTAGTAATATAAGAGGCTTATTCTCTTATCTTAGCAGTATACTTAGCTTATATATAGAGGTAGCAATTATAGGTAGCTTTATAAGATATAGTAATTAAAGTTTTATAAAATAGAAAATAACTTTTAAGGTAATTAGGAAGGATATGCGATCTTTATAAAAGGTTATTATAGTAAAAAGATAGAAAATTAAGGGATTATAGAAATATAAAGGGTTGCGCAAGGGAAAGAAAAATCTTATATATACCTTAAGAAAAATCTTCTACTTTATTTACATTTAGATAGTTAACTACCCTCACTTATAAGTATAAAACGTATAAGTTAGTGCGTTTTATATATTTATAAAGCTAACTAAATATATTATAAGTTAAGGGGGCTTATTAAGGTCTTTTAAACTATACTATAGGGAGCAGGCTCCTAAGCTATTCTTTCTTAAGAGGGTGCTTTTGATTTTATATATATAATTAGTCTTTATATGTTATTTTTAGTTTATAAGCGTTTTTATGTACACGTAAAGCACTTTTAGCTGTTCTTATAGCTGAGGGGGTGTATAACGATTTATCTTATGATATATCCTCTGCTTTACGCAGCCCCCTTAGTAAGCTTTACTGAGGGAGTAGGTTATGTGACTAGTATAGGCCTCGCGAGCTTATGATTTAAGAACGCTTAGGAGGGTAACTTCCTCCTAAGCAATACACGCCTTTTTATAAACTCTTTAGTCTCCTCTAACTGCTGGCTCTTAGCATACTTCTAATTATAGTTTAAAGTATTTTATATACTTAAGATACTAATACTATTTAAAGTAAGTTCTTACGCCTATATATAGCTTATAAAGTAGCTTAAGTTATTATAAAACTAAGTAAAGTAGTTAAAAGTATAAAAAGTAACTAGTTACTAATAAATACCTTATAAGAAGTAAGTAATATAGATAATACTATTAAATATACTATAATTATAGTTTCTTTAATAGGTTTTATAGTTATTAATCTAAGTGAAAATTTAAATACTTACTATTCTAATATATATTAAATATTTATAGTTTCTTAATATATAATAGATACTCTTATAATAAGTTACTACTAATATAATATTAAACTAAAGATTTAGAGTAAATATAATTAGTTTTTATAGTTATTTTATTTAATAATATATAATAGTTATTATCTTACTTCTTTTAGTATAACTTCTTAAAAAAACTAATTATTATAGTTTATAGTAATATAGTAGTCTTAGGAAGTTATCTCTTCTAGTTTTTTACTAATCTATAGTATTATAATAACCTATAGAAGTTAACTATTAATTAGTATTAGTTTAAGTACTAGTAATATTTTTTAACTACTTAATATAAAGGGTTATAAAATATAAGTAAAAATATATAATATATTGAAGTTATAGATATAGCTATAAGGGTAGTAATATAGCATTAAGAGCTAGAGAGATCTCTGCCCTCTTATTAGCTAGATTCTGCTATATCTATACTGGGCGGTGAGCGTGGCATTATTCCAACAGGCACGTTATCTGTGTCATTAATGAAAATGTCAAGAACAGGATTGGGGCTATAACCGCCATCTCCCCATCTACCTCCACCGCCTACAGCGACATCCTCCAAAGTATCTCGGCGCAAAAATCCCGCACCGTTCTCTAACATGAAGTCGACCATTCGGTAGCGGTTCTCTCGTCTCGCCGTCCGCATAGCCGCACCGAAGTGTCGCTTGCATTCATCGTATTCAGATGTGTTCGCTAGTTGAAAGCGTTCAATTAGTAGCTTCAACGTACTTAGACGGTTTTTCAGGGCGCAGGCCTCGAGCGCGTCCTTGTTGCCGGGGCCCAGGGTTGCGCCTCGCTCAAGGAGAAGACGGACAACCTCATTGTGGCCACCAAACGATGCTGCTCGGAGAGCTGAACCGCAGTAGCCAATGGAGTCAGGATCAGCTCCGCGTTCAAGAACCATGTGCACCCATGCGGCTGAACCACCGAAACTCGCTGCTTGTAGCGCGTTACCGAACAATCCACCTGGTTCGTTGATATCTGATATCTCTTCCAGAAGCTTCATAATACAGGCGTTGTTCGTATCAGCGTTCTTGGTCCCGTAGAGAGCTGCCTGCAGAGCAATACTGATCCCTACATTTGCTAACCCAAGGAAGGTTAGGTATTGGATTTGCCCCGAAACGGGGTTGTAGCTCACATTCATCCTGGAATTTCTTCGAATTCACTTCATTATCGAAATATTGGCGGAGGAGGGACATAACTGCATCGGAACGGCCGAAGTAAAATCCTGCTTGGACCAAACTTCCCAATTTTGCCGCTTGATGGCACGAGCTGTTACCGACAAGTAGTTGGATTACAGGCTCATGGCCACCCGAAATGGCAGCGTGAAGAGCTGTAGGATATCGGCCTTCCAGAAGCGGATCAGCGCCGCTGTTAAGAAGTATTTCAACGGTGCTAGCATGTCCACGGATAGCAGCACCCTGTATCGGTGTTTTGAAGCGCCCTCCAACCATGTTTGGGTCAACTCCATGGCTGAGTAGATACTTCACAATGTCGTCTTGACCGCGAATCGCACTCAGGTAGAGACCCGATGTCCCGTATATATTCTTTTCATTCCAATCCACGTTGGTGTGCTCACGCTCAAGTCTTTCCAATATTATGGAGATTCCATAGACTGAAGCGACGAAAATTGCAGGTTGCTGCTTAGCCTTCAGGGACTCGAGATATGACAGATGTAGCAGTAGGGTTCTGTTACTCAAGACGTCGTCTCGCTTAAGTTGTTCATCAAGTACGATGAGCATCTCTCGCAGCCATGCGATAAATCTGTGCCCTTCGTACTCAAAGATGAACTGGAGAAGATCTGGGTCGGCCTTTGCTCGATAATCCTGACCTAATATCTTGGTGTAATGATCAAGCCAGTAATAGATTGCATATTGCCAGAAACAAGCTGGTGCAACGTCAGGAGACCCATCTTCGGTACGATCCATGGTGGGCGTCGGATTTGGCGAGTCGATTTGCATTTCGTCGACGACATCATCAGGTCTTAGTGGTCCCCTTTCTCCGTCATCATATCTTGCCGTCAAGCACCTTAGACAAGAAGAAAATGCCGCGAATTGTAATTTGGTTGCATTGAAGTCATCCCGCCCCTGGAGGAATTCTCGGATCGATTCGTGTGCGAAGGCGAATGAACCGGAAGCGTTCTCAGAATTGACAAAGCCACGGCAAAGGCTTTTGATGTTCTCCTCGTCGACCCCCCCTAGCCTCTTGTTCACGGTTAAACGAATGATGTCCAGGAGCTCCGGATTTGAGAGCTGGCGTTCAGACACAAGCAACCATCCAAAAACGATGTTCGTAATTTGTCTTGCTTTCGGCTTATACTGCTGCACCCGCCGATACATCTGCTCCAGCGTTTCTAGCAGAGACTTCGGTGCCCGCAATGATTCGAGTTCGTCCATAACATCCGCTTCTACTTCAAACTCGGAACCACATAGCTGCTCGAGGTTCAGAGACGCCCAAAGGAACATCTCTCTCGAGCCATGTGTGAGTGTACGAACGATGCGCGTCTCCACTTCCGCGGAGATCTTACCCCTGAGCAGCCTTTTGTATTGCACAGCTGTGCCGACCTTGGATTTCACGAAAGCAGAGACGTCTTTGGCATTGTCGACATGGGTCACTCGGATTGACCTCACATTCTGGAGATGAATATCAACAGGTATGCTATCGCGACTCGAAAGAAAAAGCTTCACAGTATTTTGTGATTCATCGATGATGTGCTGGAGGATGTTTAGAAGTTCACGAATGTCCCCCTCTGCTTCGTCCAGTCCGTCGATGATGATTGTCGTAGGGTAATCGGCTGTGATCAAAATGATGAGGTCTCGACAGTCGTCAAGAGAAAGGGGAGTCGGTTCCAGCCCTTCGGAGTCTTTGACCCGCTGGGAATACTCGTCCCACGTCGAGTGATGGACACCTCCACCCGGTACAAGAAATGCTAGCTGCCTCAAGATGGTACCCATGATGACGAGTGAACTGGGAGGGTTTCCATCAATTCCGGATCTTGAGCAATAACAATGAGCAACCAATGCAGTGCGAGAAACACTGTCAATGTGTTCCTGTACCACAAGTGAAGTGAGCTTGCTTTTCCCACAGCCAGGTACGCCGCGAAGCCAAAGGCTGCATGGGATAGTTGAATCGCACCATGCTGTGTACTCCGCTTTTTGAAGCAGCCACCCACCGGTGCTCTCAATGAATCCACGACGCACTGTTTGGTGAACATGCATGTGTCGAATGACAGACAGCCATTCTATAAGTTGTTGACGTTCTTTCGCTTCCAAGCTTCGCTCTATTCGATCGAGCGTGCCGGCAACGCGGGCAATGGGTTGTTCCAAGTCCCGGAACATGCTCATCAGAGAGTTGAAGCTAATGTCCAATGACTTAACGGTCACAGCAGTGCTTGAAGCAAGTTGATCGTGTAAGCTTGTGGCCAATTGAGAAACCTTGCGTTCTTCTTGAAATATTGATGTCAAGGTTGGGCCTGAAGACACAATGCTGCGGAGCAACCTTTTGATCAGGTGCTTTTCGTAGTATGCACCAGCTACTGATAACCAAGATAGGATGGCGGTGTAAAGTGCGACCAAAGCGTCTTGAAGCGTAGCATGTGCCTTTGACAAGGGGTAGCGGTGCGGCGAGAGGTGGATGGTTTCCAAAACGGCGCAGCGTGTGATGAGACTCGATACAGTCTCGATACCCTCAGCTATTGTACCGAGCGATTCTGCGTCGTTGATTGCAATTTGAAGTAGCATTCGTACGCCGGCCCAAGGAAGTGCGGCGTGTGCGGGATCGTATTGGGTCGCGACGTCTCCAACCTCCTTGAACCGTTGGAGCCACCGAACGACTTTTTCGAAGACATCCCTGACAACAACCACTTCCCCATTCGATCGTCTGAACTTCCATCTGCGATCCATGCATTGTTGCTGTTTCCCTTGCACCAGCTCGAGAAGCTGCTGCGAAAGAGTATTGTTGTCGACAGCGGCTTTGGCAAGTTGTGCCTCCTCAGTATTTGTCAGCCGCTTTCTCGCAATATCCCAAAGATTAGGGGTAATATTTTCAGAAGGTTCCATTGTGCAGAAAGGCTGAAGAGCATCGTCAACAACCCTGATCTTCTTATATTCGCGCAACCTCAGCACTACGCGTATCGTGGTTGAAAGAAAGGGAGCTCCCAGGGGATGCATACAAGGGTCTTGGTCGGGCTTGAAGTCGGCTTATCTACCCCCGCACGAAACGAAGGCGCTTGAAGAGAATGCAAATACCGTAGAAGATGGGGCGAGCATGCAGGGTTGCAGTGTGGCGAGGTGCATATTTCTGGCTGTACATGCAACGCCCTGCGGCCTCAGGTGCTTAATCGGACTATGTCATTGGGCAAGAGTTGACGAGACTGCGTCCTGGGCTGACTGCGCTGTTGGTCTCCGACAGCTCATGGTGGCCCTCCAATAATAACCGCCGAAGCGTTCGTTGGTCACGAGACGCACGCGGATTCCCTTCATTTGTTCAACTTTCTCATGCTGTAGCATTCTATTCAAAGTTGCGGATATGCCTTCTTCGTGATTTCGCTAGGTCTGAACCTAAACTTTCCCTCGGAGCCTCGGGCCTGGAGGAAAAATCGCGACCGCAGACGCCGTTTCGATTCCTTCATATTCCACCTTGGAATTTCCGCCTGCCCAGACGAATCCATCAGGCTGAGTGGTTGTGCATGTCAGATTTAGCCAATCATCAAAACATACGTATGCACATAGCCCCTCTCACCTGAATGCTCTCTGCCCCAATGAATTGCGGCACAGCCCGATAGAGACTGACCACCTCATTTGGAGAATCATCGGCCTTCCCTCTGGACAACGGTCAACTGAAATTGTCGTTCCATTACATCGATCGATCCCTCGCTCGCCAGCCTTCTCGTGCACTGAGGCGCAAGACCATCTTGTATTACCAATAATCCAACATCTCCTGTAGTTCAACATGGCAGAGGCTATCGGGCTAGCATCGAGCGTGATCGCCATCACCGATGTAGCGTTCAAAGCAGGCAGCGCCTACCTGAAGATCATAAGGCTCCTGGATGAAATGAAACAAGTACCGACCGAGCTACGACTGAAGGCTGACAGAGTCAGATTCTTTGAAGAATTCCTATTTTATGCGGAGGACAGCCTCTCGAAAAACCCGTTGCCAAGCAGTGCTTGGAGCCCTACTCTCCTTCAAGATCAACTCAGCAAATGCCACACGATACTGAGCGACGTAAGGGAAATGGTTGATCGCACGATGGCCCAGGTCGCTCAACCAACATCCATTCGGCGGAAGATTGCGTTAACAAGAGCAATCATCCATAAAGATGACCTTAAAGCCTTGGACTTGAAACTCGACGAAGCGCTGCAGCTGTATCAGTTGGCACAAGAGCAATACGTCTTGTGAGTACACCAGAGGCTTTGGGTTTCAATGTAAAATGTGACTGAAAGAATACCAGGGCCATGATGACATACTCGTTGGTTTCGAAAGCTCAAGATCCAGCTAAAAAGGTTGAGCTGCTTGACACTGTCAACACAAACCAAGCCCAGAAACTGAATTCTGCGAGCCTCTCCCGAAAACCACAAAGTGTATCCTACGAACCAAGTATTTTTGGACGGTTCCGTCTCTCTTTCCAGGCCAATCGAAGCATCCACGCTGTTATCCAAGCGCCAAGCTGGATCACGAGTACGGTGTATTCCGTCCTGGCTCAAAGAGCAATTGTTGGCTGGCAAATGAATCTCAGGGCCGAGGAGATGGTCAAACGTTTTGACTGGGAGCTTCTCGAACTCATTGAAGATGACAAACCGCAGGCGGTTTTCAAATACCTAGACGAGCACAAGATGTCTCCTTTTGTGCGTAATTGGAAAGGAAGAACTTTACTCTACGTAAGCCCATATTCAAGTTCATTCATACTCATCTTTTGGTCATCTAGCTAACAGCAACTTCGTATAGGACGCCGTCCGATGTGGCGCTGTCAGTGCCACAAGGGCGTTGCTGGACCGAGGCCTAAACGCTCTTGAAATGCCTCATAGAGAAAGGGAGCAGTAAGTCGCCAACTTGCAAATTGATACTTCAGTTAAAGACTTTCACCTAATAGCTCCATTTCCTATAGCATTCCACGGATGCTTTTCGAGTTGGGCAGTCTTTCCAGTTGCGACGTGGATGACAAAGGACCCCTCCTCATTCAATTGCTGGGTGACAACGGTCTAGATGATCATCTTGAAGACCCCGACTTTCTTTTCCAGGCTGCCATTTGTGGCCTCCCCTTCATCAGTTTTCGAGCCTTGATAGAAAGGTGTAGTTTCGCATACTGGAGCCTGCCGATTTGGGAGAGGCTTAATCACATTCGCACCATAGCCAGCTGCGTCGCTGCAGATTGGGTGCAAGCGTGGAATGTGGAGGAGATTCTCTTCCTGTTGAATGAAGGCAAAAGTCCGGGCCTTGAGCTTCTTCAGGAATCTCGATCCGAAGATGAGATGTCACTAATACATACCTTGGCCATCAGCCTAGTCCATTGTACTGCCGACAAAAGGTGGGATCCTGATGAAGATCGCAGTTGGAGGCGTGTTCTCAGTGCCTGCTTTGAGCTAGATCCTTTGGGAACGCAACATCTTGACGGTGTTTGGCTTTATCCGGACTTTGGTCATGCTGGGGATGTTGTATCCACGCCGTTGTCAGCAATGCTTTGCAGCTTTGTTTGCCATGGAATCCACACGAGAGCAAACGCCCGAACACCAGCTGTCGTCAGTGTGAGATCCCTTCAATTGGCATTTCGGCTGTGGATCGAGACACTTGCGTCGTCCGGAGAGGACCTTCTTTTATACGGAAAACATGAGCGAGACCTACACGTTCGAGGATTTACTCATATATATCAGAAGTTCACATGGCAGGCTTGGAACGAGAAAAGGGGAAATATGCGCTACTCGATCCTGGGCATTACGTATGGCTCTCTACCACAGCAGTGGAGCCTCTGGATTACCAACGAAAACTACGACTACGCTGGAGAATTTTGGGCAATGGTTGAGAATCAAAACATCAAGGTCCCTGGGAGTTGGGTGGACGATGCATCAGATTTGACAGAATGGATGAGAATCCGTGAAGAGTTGGGTGCATGGCAGCAAGAAGCAGCGCCGCCATTCATCTGGTCTGAGTATCGCAAGCCACGACCGCCTATCTAAGCCTGGAAATTACTGGATTTTCAGAAAACGTGGGAGACAGACATACGTTTCATTGGAAACAGCGGAAAGACTCCTGTCATTTGGTTGTTCTTTTCGCACTGTTGTTTACGCATCTGAAAATACGACAACTATATCAATCCCAACTACGTTCTTGAGCAAGGCGAGCAGGTTGTCAGCCCTCAGTCTTGTAGCACCACCTCAGCCCTGATGACCCTACTTCCTCCATCAGTTCCCTCAATCTCGGTCATGATCACCAGTCGAGCAGTCTACCAGCTTAACTTAACGCTCAAAATTCTCGGAGTCTTGTAACCTTTCAACCTACCTGAACATCGCTCGCGTCTAGATTCTTGACATACTCCTCCACATCGCCTTCTAGAATGTACTTGGGGTCGACTTGGGGACCGTCATAACCGTCCGGAAGCTTGACAAGAAGACAAAGCGGCGCCGGTATATCTTGAAAACCGTTGCTTCCCAGACAACTGGCCTTGATCGATCCCTTTGGAAGCTCAAGCGTGCGGGGGAAGTATGGAGCAGAGTCCGCCTCTCTCGCGGCCTGGACCCTGGCGAATCCGGTGAATAGTGGAAGGGCGTTCATGGCTGTTGAATGAGTTGGAGGGTCTGTGTTGGGGAGTAGCAATGTGGATGATATAGAGACTTGTGCCTCCCCCTGTCACTCTTGTTCCAGGCAGGTGCTATCGTTGAAAAACGGCCGTAAACCAACCTTGTTATAAAAGCATGTTCACCCTTGAGTCATATCCATGGTCTACACTTGCCAGCGCTCCAGAGCCCAGAGCTAGTGAGTCTGAAGATTTCCGCGATGTTCGACGCAACTCGCAAAACTCGCAATCACAACATCAACTATGCTGAGCAAATATCATTGTGATTAACTCCTAGGACTTGTGAGAGACTGAGGGCAAGCGAGTGATAAAACGGTCTGCAATCACAGTGCGGCAGGCAATGAAGATGGCAGAAGTTTCTGATGCTCTACAATCTGCGAACATCAATCAGGTCCCAAACGGTTTTCTTTATTGGAAAGAAAGCTGATAATCCAAGGGCAAAATGACTCAATGCATCGCACGCATGATGCCTTTCGATGACATGGCGTGGTTTTACTGCTATGAGGCCAATCCATTCACCGAAGCAGTGAGAAAGCTTTTGATGGATATACCGCGTCTGGTACCTAGCGAAGCGGGTTGGCAACTTCCCGCCTTGGTCGCCGCGGCTTCGGGCCCGAAGTGGGCCTACTTCGGCGCCCATGTGCGGGGTTTCTCGCCGAACCGGTGCCGCGGGCGAGGTTGTTGGTCAGCACAGCTGATGCCATTCCCATCCGAATCACGACAGTGGCCGGACAGCGACACACAAATGCAGGATATACCAAACTCATCTCAATATACTTACCGCTATCATCCTAATACTACTGAACTAAAGGAGATCCCCCAATACTGCGTGTGTAGAGTTACGAGTGGCATGCATGCATGACCTACGGATATCGCGTCCAGTAGAATCAAAGTAGTAGCCAAGTAGTCTTATCTGAAGCTTCCCCGCATGCGAGTGCCGATTGCGTGAAACGCAGGAATGATTGCTCGGAGGCTCGTCATTTGGATTGCGTTGACGTGATGGAGTCCATTTGCGAGGGCGTCATGTCCAAGCTGAATGGTATTATAATACCCGGAGCAAACCACATGGACTGCCACGTCCTCAGGTATATTGAAAGAAATCCTGCAGACCTCCTGTAACACACTTGATCATGTCCACGACAACAACAACTACGGCTGAAGCCGAACAGGCGCCCATCAAGTTGACCTTGGCTTACGACGACAAGATCCATGACCAAGTAAACCACTCCATCGCTGGATGGGTGCAATAGCACACGCTGACAATGACGACAGTACAAATACTCACAATACTTGCCTGTCTACGACGAGAAGACGTCGTTCCCTCCTCTCCAGCCATTCGAGTTCAATGACCGCGGGCTCGTAGCCAAGGAGAAGCTCAACCTTCTCCCAAAAGATAACTCGACCATCAAGGCCGCCAAGCTGACTCCAGTCATTGGCACCGAGATTCGAGGTCTGCAACTTTCTCGGCTCGATGACCGCCAAAAAGACGAACTTGCCCTTCTCATTGCCGAGCGCGGCGTCGTAGTCTTCCGAGACCAGGACTTCAAGGACATCAGCATCGAGAAGCAAAAGGAGTTTGGAAGTTACTTCGGGCCTCTCCGCATCCACGTACGTGCCCCTTGCATAACAATATGAAGCCTTACTGACAAGAGCTGCGACCAGCCCGTTGGAGCACACGTCAAAGACCACCTCGAACTGCACAACATCTACCTCGGCCCCGACAACGAGTACCGCAACCGCAGCAAGAGCAACAAGCTCTCCACGATCGGGTACCACTCGGACGTCTTGTACGAACACCAGTCGCCAGGCGTCACGATCCTCACGCTGCTCTCCGTCCCGGAGACCGGTGGCGATACTGCGTGGGTGTCGCAGACGGCGGCGTATGCGCGGCTGTCGAGGCCGATCCAGACCTTGCTGGAGGGGTTGAGGGCGGAGCACAGTGGTTACCCTCAGGCGGAGAACGCGAGGCGCGATGGGAAGTTTGTGAGGAGGGAGCCGGTTAAGTCGGAGCATCCGGTGGTCCGGATTCACCCAGTATGTTTTGACAGATTTGTGAGATGATGAGAATGGTTTTATACTTACCGAGGGACAGGCAACTGGCCAGAAGGCACTGTTCATCAACCCGGGCTTCACGAAGAAGATCATCGGCCTTCGTGACGAAGAGTCGGATGCTCTCCTGAAGCTCCTCTTCAAGGTTCGACACCCAGCTTCTGCTCACGAAGCCATCACTGACCAGGAACAAAAAAGCACATCACGCTGGGCCAGGACTTCCAGGTGCGCATCAAGTGGGAAGAGGGCACCGTCGCCCTCTGGGACAACCGCGTGACGGCGCACACGGCCATCTCGGACTACAACGTCCACAACCCGCAAGAGGGCCTGCGCCACGGGTTCCGGATCACGACGCTGGCAGACAAGCCCACGGGGGTGAACGGTTTGGAATCCACGTGGTGAGCCGCAGGATGACTGGCTTTCGGTCCGTTGCACACTGATCTCGTAATGATTGGGTTTGCAACTCGGACGAGTCTGAAGTCTTTGCTTGCTTGTAGACCAGGGAAATGCCATGGATGATGGAAGCTCCGGGAGTTGAAACGGGAAGAACGATTTTTGCGGGAGTGAAAGTCGACGGGCCTTTGCGTTCCCGCAACTTTCGTCAGTTGAGTAGTTGCGTACGGGGGTGGCGGTAGAGAGACAGGTGTTTGATCTGTGCGTCTTTGCCTTTTTTTGTCGTGTGGGTGATGTTCCTTGCAGATAGCTTGCGCATTAGCAATGGGGAAATATTCCGCAGTGCGACCGAGAAAAGTGGATGAGAATTGATTAGCAAGATATCTGTATGCGTACCAATAACACGGCAGATCGAAGATTGAAGGTAACGGCCGGATGCCGGATGGCGGTGTTGATTCACGTGGCTGTACCAACAGTCAGTCTCCTCCTCATTCAAGAACCGCTGGCGTGGAGCGTTATCCCCAAAATGTGGAGGGAGCAAGCGAGAGGAAGAACATATTCCCCTGATTATCCGGGTTTCGATTTCTCATCAATGGGCTCCAGTGTTTCGCGTCTCGTGCGACGAAAATAGAAACGGTGATTCTAGAAGGGACGCGTGACGCGGGTGGAGCAGTTGGGCATCGCGTGTTCCGGTTATCTCCTATGCTTGTGAGAAATCGAGGCTCAGTGCCGACTTTTGTCGCCGGCCGAGGCAGCGCAGACGCGGAATGGATGATTGTGTGACTGATGAAAAGCGGAGCCCGTCGCGGATGCCCGTAGATGCCAGACCACCGCCGAACCCCGTGGGAGCCTCAATCACCTCTCACGACAATCGAAAGGGGTGAAGGAGCCGGAGACGGCGTGGTGATGATGTGATTGGGCGGCATTGGGGTCCAAGGCGGAGGCCGAAACAACGAGTCTCCCTCTCTCTTGATTTTTTTTGTCAGGTCTCAACTAGAGACCCCTTTTCTGCGTGTCTCTTCCCCCAGAAGGGGCCCCAACTCCCCGAGTGACCCAACGAAAAAGATAGCACCACCAAAAGACGAGAATCCGGGTGCCCCTCGGGGAACTTGTGCGGGCGTGCGCCTTCGGACGGCGACCGACAGGCCGGTTAGACCTGTAGAATCAGGCAAGTGAGGTGGAAGCTTGGGGAAGACAGGCAGGACACGACAGCAAAAGACTGGAGATTTCTGGAGAATGTCTGGGGCTTGGCTGGAGACTCTGGAGGATCGCGAGGAGAGAAGGGCCGAAGAGAGGCCATGGCCGCGGTAACGTGAAGGAAATAAAAAAGAAAACCGGAGCTGGCGGGCGACGTCATCTGACGGGGGCGGGCGGGTTACGCGGGGGAGCCGATCTTTTGGATTTGATGTCTGTTTTCAACTGACACCGGAATCCTTCGACGGAGGCACAACACGCGACACGGACGGTGGTGGTTCAATCAAGAGTTATTTGGCGGCTTGGAAACAGGTGCTTGTCTGTGGTTTCCAAGACACTTGTTCGGTGATCGGAACTGGGAACAACGGCCCTTGGCGCAGGTCAGATCCGATCCACCCGGTCGGGAGCTTACTTGGCGAGATTGGCGAAGCGGCAGAGAACAGAGGTGCAGGCAGGCGACGGATAGAAGTACAAGCAGTGGGAAGAAGGACTGGAGATTAATTAGGACAGGGCTTGCTGCAGCCCGCGGAAGGATGCCGTCATCAGGTTTGGGGGCTGACTCGGTGTACCTTGTCATAGAAATTCAGTTGAGAAATACTTACTCTCACTAAGCAGGCTGTGTCACGATGCTTTTCATGTTCATGTTTCTGTTTCCAGCTTCTAGAAGAAGAATCACAACACAGAGGCTCAGGACAGAAGAGCGCCTGACAGTTCAGCTAACTCAATCTAGAGGCGAACAGACGATTATGCTTCTCCAAACTCCACGGGCTCTACTTTTCACTGTCTGCTGTCAACCCCATGGGCACCCCGAAAAGAGAGAAGACAAGACAAGCTAGCATGCGAGCCAACTGCTGCTTGTTCCTGACACCCCTGGTCCCGGCTCACCCAGCACGCCCTCTTGATTAGAGCTGACACTCGCATGTATCTTTCTGGTGGAAAAACAAAGCCAAGTTACCAGGCACAACGGCCACCATCGGCTCCGACAGCAACAGGCTCCTCGCTATTCTCACGTTTACATCATCCCACGCCTGCTTCCCACGCAGACCCACCGCCATCCACGAACGTCATACAATCGTTCACCAATCTCGAGACTGCGTTCCAGGGAACAATCGTCCGTCAATCGCCCCGGCTCAGGACCCCAGACCCCGGCCAGCCACCCACGGGACTCCCGCAGTCATTGACCATGCCCTCCTTCAAACTCCACATTTTCAAAATCCCATCACCACGAGAGCCGCATTGGTAATACCTCCGCCCCATGCCTCTGGTTCCAGTCCCCCAATCATCCAATCTCCATGTCCTGCTGGAGCGAAGCAGCCCGTCCAGGAGCTTCCAACAGATGGGGACCGGACCGATTTCATCGCCTGGAGACCCCAGAGCCCGGACGGCTGCACCTCGGTGCCATCCTGTCCATCCCAAGTCATCGGGCACTCACCCACACCTCTCGACGCGGCCCTCGGCCCTCCTCTTGACGTCACGCCTCCTCGCTAGCGAGACGCCCCCTACCGACTGCTGGTGTTGTTTCCGGCCCAGCGTTGCGAGCACCGTTCAATGCTCGTGTGTCGATCGACGAAACACACATATAATACACCCCGCCATGTCCCCCAAGAATACTTCTCCATGTCTCGGACGAACCATCCAAAAGGCACATAGAAGCCTCCTCAACCTACACCTACCTCTACATCAACACAGCCACCGTCGTCGCCCAACATGGGTTTCTCGACGATAGAATTCGACAAGTACAATCCCGCCTCCGAGAAGGCGAGCGATGCCCGCCAGGACCTCGCGCATCTCGACTACTCCCCGCTCAAGCGCATCTCCGGGCGATCATGGGCAATGGGTATCCTCATCTCCATGGGAGGCATGGTGTAAGTTCTTCCTAGCCAGCATCCCGGTGCTTACGGGCACTAACGAAAGCCAGCTTCGGATATGACACTGGCCAGATCTCGGGATTCCTGGAGATGCCGGACTTCCTCGACCGCTTTGGCGAGCGCGATTCCCCGGACGCCACCCCCAAATTTAGCAACGTCCGCTCCGGCCTCATCGTCGGTCTCCTCTCCATCGGTACCCTCATCGGCGCCCTCGTCGCCGCTCCCATCGCCGACAAATTTGGTCGCAGGCTCTCCATCTCCTTCTGGTGTGTCATCACGTCCATCGGCTTCGTGATCCAGATCGCCGCCGAGCGCAATTGGGAACAGATTATGGGCGGTCGTCTCGTCGCAGGATTCGGAGTTGGCGCGTTGAGTCTCATCGTGCCAATGTTCCAAGCCGAGACTGCTCCGCCCTGGATTCGCGGCGCTCTTGTCTGCGCGTATCAACTTTTCATCACTCTTGGTAGGAATCATTTCTTCCTGATCCAATTGATAGCCCGACTAACTGGTTCAAAGGTATTTTTCTTGCTGCATGCTTCAACTACGGTACAGTGACGCACCAAAGGGACAGCTCGGCTTCCTGGCGCATCGTCATCGGCCTCGGCTGGCTGTGGACCATCATCCTCGGCGTTGGTATCCTCGCCTTCCCGGAGACTCCTCGATTCAACTACCGTATCGGCAAAGTCGAAGAGGCCAAGCGCACGCTCTGCCGTGTCTACGGTGCTCCGGAGAACCACTATGCTATCCACGTCCAACTTGAGGAGATTGAGAGCAAGCTGCGCGCCGAGTCTCAGATCAAGGGAAGTGCCGTCAGCGAGTTTACCGGAATGTTCAAGGCGCCTCGAATGGCCTACCGCATTGCTCTGGGAATGTTACTCCAAATGTTCCAACAGCTGACTGGCGCCAACTACTTCTTTTACTACGGTACTACGATCTTTGCGTCCGTTAATATCGACTCGTTCATCACGCAGATCATCCTCAACGCCATCAACTTCGGTACGACCTTCATTGGCCTCTACATCGTCGAGCACTACGGCCGCCGCAAGTCCCTCATCACGGGCGCTATCTGGATGTTCATCTGCTTCATGATCTTCGCCTCGGTTGGCCACTTCAGCCTCGACCAGGTCAACCCGCAAAATACCCAGGGTGCCGGCATCGCCCTCATCGTGTTCGCCGCTCTCTTCATCTTGGGCTTTGCTACCACCTGGGGACCCATGATCTGGACAATCCAGGCCGAGCTGTTCCCCTCCCGCTACCGTGCCAAGGCCATGGCTCTCTCCACCGCCTCCAACTGGACCTGGAATTTTTTCATCGGTTTCTTCTCCCCCTTCATCACCAAGGCAATCGACTTCCGCTACGGCTACGTCTTTGCCGGATGCAACCTCGTCGCCGCTGGTTTGGTCTACTTCTTCGTTATCGAAGGCCAGGGCCGCACCCTCGAGGAGATTGATACCATGTACCTCGAGCGCGTCACCCCTTGGAAGAGCACCCAGTGGGTGCCTCCCTCCGCTGAGGAGATGGCCAAGATCCGCAAGCAGGCTGGCACGGAGCTTGACCCCAACGCTAGTGACTCTGCTGCCGGCGAGAAGAGCGTCAGGCCAAAGGACCAAGATGGCGCTGCGCATCAAGAGAGGGTTTAGATGTAATGTGGAATAAGACTCGTTTCTTGAATGCCTAAAAAGGCTGATAGATCTGAAATAATGGTGTTGATATGATGAAGTTGAATGGCATGGCATGGAGTTTAGGGTGGCCTGTGGAATTACATCTGGCGCATGGAGGCATCTTACTTATTATACCAATTTCAATATCGATCTTTGATGAATTTTGATCGAAAGAGACTTTTGTGATATGCTAGCTCTTCCTAAACGTCGCCTGTAAACAAAACATACGAGAGCCGTGTGATACCAAACTGCTGAGACCGATGCGTGTTCTTACGAAATTGCTAGACGGCCAACCCGGATACTCGGGTCAGTTTTTTTTTTGATGCTGTCACGAGTTCTCTTGCCCGCTTTTCTGCTGATGCTTTTAATATCCGCCAGGAATTCAATCTTGGCCTGCCAAGATGTTGTGGTACTGGTATTACTCCTCTCTTGCTGGTGGCTGGCTGGAGATCGCCCACCCAGTCACATTCGAGATGGTTGCGGTTAGCCAATATCCGAGAACATACCACTAGTTAAACGGGCTTAACTCAGTACAAGCATACAGTCCAGACTTGTGTGCAGCTACAGCATCCCACTCTTGTCACTTTCCACGCTTGAAGCTTGGGACCCTTTGGAGCTGAAGAGCTTCAAATTGTAATCTCAGCGATTGTTCAATTTGAGTGCTTCAACCTGATGGGGACTTGAAGAAGCTTTCCAAGAGCTGGCCATATCCAACACTTGGCAGCTGAAACTTACGACTAAAACTTCAATCAATTAATCTGAAGGCCGTGTGTTCATTCCACACTGGACGCAATTCCTTTTGCTACAGTGGAAAATTCAGCGGCCTCATCGTCAAAAGAAGGTTATGTCACGGCCGACTTTATCAATAGGCAAGGCCTGTATCTGACCCCGGATCAGGGTCCAGCGTGTACGGTGTGGGTGAAGGACTCTATGCTCAAAATGAAGCTACCACAGCCCGGGCAAAGCAGTAGTGGAAGAAAAACACCGTTTGTTGCCTTTGCATCTCAGCTGTTAGTACAGCGTTTTTTTCTAGTAAAAAAGGGCGAGAGTGTAAAAGGAGGAGGGAGGAGCAGGCTAGTATTCATCTTGGCTGATGAGGTATGGGCGCCAGGAAAATATCACTACTTACTCATCGGTGTTCGGACTTTCATCCGGGTCGACAGCCGACAGAAATAACTGATGGAAGAGACAGAATGAAAGCGATTGCGAATCACAGCGGTTCAACATGAATGTGTCAATATCGTTCACATATAAATATTTGAACAAAAGCGCCCAAGATCATGAAGAATTCCTCATCGAATATCCTTTCATCTTCTTCAGCTACCAAACAAACAACACGATGTCAAACCCCAACCCCCATGTCCTCATTGTCGGTGCCGGACTCAGCGGCCTGACACTTGCTCAGATACTGCGCAAGAACAACATCTCTTTCTCGATCTTTGAGCGTGACAGCAGAGCTGACGCCAGAGCGCAAGGTTGGGCCATCGCGCTCCATGCTCCCATGCTGGCCGAAATCTCAGCTTCAATGCCTGCGGATCTCGGGCCTATCGAGCAGACCAACCACCTGGGCCCCCTGGACCACATTCCGGCCCAATTTGTCTTCTACGATGTCAGCAAGCCCGACTGGAGAGTCGGTGTTACAGACGATGAGTCCGGCAAGATTGTCCGCGCAAACCGCCAGCGTCTGCGGGTCTGGCTCCTCCAGCACCTGCATGTACAGTACAACCAGCGCTTGGTGCGCGTGGAAGAACGCGACGACAAAGTTGTGGCGCACTTTGAGGATGGCAGCTCCGAGACCGGCGATATCCTCGTTGGGGCAGAGGGAAGCCGGAGCTTGGTGCGCAGACACATTTTGGGCGGACAAGAGATCATGAAGCCGCTGCCCGTCGGAGGGAAGTACACCAAGCAATATCCCGACGATTTGCGCGTACTTGTCGACAAGGTACCGGTCGAGAGATACAGGCAGCCCGGCATTGTGCTGCAGAGCGTGGAGTTGACTGCTGATCAGCTCCCCGCCGGGAGGATCACTCTAGCTGGAGACGCCGCGCATTCGATGACACCATGTGAGTTTGACCTCTTCAGTGACATACAAAGATTTTACAGCTAACAGCATATTCCACAGTTCGAGGAGAGGCTGGCGTATGCGCAATCACAGATGGCTTAAGACTGGGTGGCGCCATTATCCGCATCCGGGATGCTGGAGGAAAGAGTGAGGATGTGGTCAAATTCATCGCGGAGTATCGCGACGATATGATCACGAGGGGTGCTAAAGCCATTCGCGTATCTAACCCAGTGCTAGAGGACCATGCAAAGGACGCCAAGTATGAGTTCTATACGTGTGGTAAGAAGGTGTTGCCTCTCGCTAAGGAAAGCGTTACGATCTAGAGATGAATGCTATGAATGGCATCTGGGATTATGTGTGTCCTTCAATGAGTTGAGTTGGAAAACTGTTATGGCAACCTCTCGTCCAGTACTTGGCGGCTCAAAATCGACCTCAAGTTGAGGTAGCAGTCCACTATTCAAAGGACGTCCATAGCGTTACCATAGTTTACATGTGCTCTTTACTGTCTCGAAATACTTCCAAAGCTCGTTTGTGTCCATCTGCCAAGACAGGGCCTTCGTAGCCTCTCACACTTGGAATGAAAATAAAGATAGAGAAATGCAACAAACCGCGGATACCCTCGCTCCCATAATTAGTAGCTGTTTCGGCCAGAACGCGACCTTTCAGAGTGGCCCGCACAAAGATCCTGCAAGCATTTATAGCTGTATTTCCGGCACTGATGTACCAGAGTTCCGGTAGGAAGTGATGAACGAACGGCCGCAAGATCGCCGGCCAAGCTCTGAGGCTATTTCCTGAATGTAATGCTACGCCCGTGAATGAAATTGAGGTGTCTATCCATTCGGGGTTACGACAGAGCTCTTCACCAAGGAAGGTGAGGGCTGACAGTCTAGCCGCAGCTTGAGCCGCCGTCATGTAGAATTGGATATGCTGCCATTCTCCTACCACATGTGCTCGTTATTAGACGACTAATCAATCGACTAACATCAATGATTGCATTTGGGGTGCTCTTACCGTTTCCTGTTGGTAAGCTTTCGTCCAAGACTGCCGCCGCCTCATCAGAGAGTCGCTGTGTCAAGCCTCCGAGCGCCTGGGTAAGGTGCTTTCGTATTGTTTCCTGAATGATCTCTTCCTTGGTGCTGAGATGTAGGGCGTCGAGCCCAGGATAAATCGTCAGTTGTTGCTAGTGGAGAAGAACAAAGCCGAGTCAGTGCAAGAGCGGGGAAAAAAAAAGCAAACTGCGTGTTTCAACCCACACGCTCCAAGAACCCAGCGAAGGTCAACCGGGGATCGTTGCGTATTTCATCGGCCAAATTCAGAGGAATCATGATCAAAGGACCCGATTCTGTCATAACTTGGAAAGGTCGTCCTGCTGTCTGCAACCTGATTAGATCGAATGCGAAACATACTAGGACTGATCAACCCCCCCCAGAGAGTTGGCACACATACTGCTTTGAAACCTCCCTTGATAAGTTTGAGGGGGTCGTGTTCCCACCTCCTCAATGCTGTGGTGTTGAACCATTCACCCGGCTCTTTGCCGACGAGCTTAAATCCAGAGAACGGTTTGCCATCGCGAATATACCAGCTGAAAAGCGAAACCAACCCAATGACAATGGTTGGAAGAAACCCGTTGGGCGTAGCTGCGATTAGCTGTCGAAGGGTTTCCATGGCGTAGGATTCTTTTTGCATTCCTGATGAGTGTGACACCAGGAAAATCTCAATGACTGACAATGCCTATGTGTATTACTTATAGCATCGAATCCTTGGCACGCAGCTTACTCTTCTTTGCGGAGAAGAGGGGTCTCAGTCCGGGCACGACAACCCAGCTTGCGGAGCGGACCTTCGGCCCACTAAATACAACATTGGACCGGGTTCTTTGATCGGTCCATTCCGTAGGTATGCTGCTGCTGAGCAATGACACTTTTAGGTGGCGGGGTTTTGTCCGCCGGACTTGCGGGATGCGAGCCGTCCCGACTGTCTTCTTATATTATCTTGAATTAGTCCGCACATGTAAGGCCGTCTACCACCTTCATCTCTCCGCCAATCTCAACAAGCAATAATGAAGATCCAGGGACGTACTTTCATTGTCACAGGCGGGTGAGTCAGCCGCTGCTCTTGCCTGCGTTATCATTGCTAAGTTGACCACCCAGGGCCTCCGGCCTCCGGCCTTGGTCGCGGTTGCGTGGATATGATCATCCGTCAAGGGGGCAACGCTGCGGTCATCGACACCGACAGCAATCTCGGCACCGCAGCGACTACGGAAGTCGGACCTTCGATGAAGTTTCTACATCGCGATATCACCATTACGCAGAGTGTCGCAGATGCTATCAAGACCACTCTAGACTGGGCACAAGAGGCTGGCAAACCCATCGGCGGTATCATCACTGCTGTTGGAACTGGCTCTCCGTGCATGGTATGGATTTCCACCTCGCGCTACTACTTACAAGGCGCGAAGTTCTCTCCCTAGTGAGGAGGCTAATGTGATTTTAGCTACTGGATGCAGCGCGTGTCCCCTGCTCTTACGAGCACATGGAGACCGTCCTGAACGTCAATTTGCGTGGCACCCTTAATCCCATCCGCCAACTCCTGCCTCACCTAGCCGCCGTGTCCCGAGAAGGACCGGACGGAGAGCGGGGCGTTGTGATCATGGTGGCTAGCTCCGCAGCTTTCGAGGGACAATCTGATCTAGTCGTCTATTCGGGCAGTAAAGGGGCAGTTGTATCAATGACGCTGCCTATGGCACGAAATCTTGGCCAACACGGCATTCGTGTAGTTACGATTGCGCCAGGCTTGTTCGAGACAGGGATGACGGCGCCCATGCGACCACAGGACCGCGAGATGCTGACCGCGGCTATGGAGTTTCCTCGGCGACCAAGAATGCCGGAAGAATTTGCTAGGCTTGTGAAAGAGGCGATAGGGAATACCATGTTGAACGGTGAAGTGATCCGGCTTGATGGCGGAGCTACGTTGCCGAAGGTTTTCTAGCTCACCAGGGATGAGACAGAGGCGGCGAATTTTAATATTCAAATAACTTGAGAATTGAGGAGTCCAGAGTCAGGCAAATTGCGTGAACATAGTCGATGGCACCAGGAACCAGGGTTTGTGTTAAGTCAGGTAAGAAAACAAATCAGAGAAGTGGCTCGAAGAGATTAAAGTCTGCACATTTTGTATACTGTAGTAGGTGATAGGTGTAGAACGGAGGACCCATATCTGCCGTCCGCTTGCGGGAAACACCGTCGCCTCCGCTGCCGTCTGTCTGTAATGTTACCGAAATACCTGATGTGTGGCACATCCGCATCAGATTGGCTTTGCATGTGTACTCCTAGCTGCTCAAGGTTGGATGGCGCAGGGATCCCACCCCTGGACTAAAGTCGTCGTGTGGAGTGAGTCCGAGCGACACCGGCTGCTGTGCGGAGCGGGGACCCGGAAGTGGGTCCCGCATTTACTAGCCGCAAGGGCCGAATGAGGAAAACCCGACCCGACAACACGGCTACTGAGACTTGAACAACAGTCATGTGTGTTATGACCAAAACAAACCTCGCGAACCAAGTTGCGACATTTGGAACCAGTTCCAGAAGCTCAATCTGGTAATCTCTCATCAAAGGACCTTCCTGCTTGGCAACTGCGTAGACTCACCGAGCAGTCGCAAAATACTTGCAGTAGCTTTTCTGGCGAGCCATACAATGCTGCTCGCCATTTTTGACACCTGATTAATTATGGTGTCTTATCATACGGTCAATGTTAAATGATTTGGACAGCTTGCAGGACCAAGACCTCGCGGCCTATTCAGCCATGGGTGAGGGAGTCCGCATGCCCAGCTTCTATGTTTGCTTGTGCCGTCGGCCACGGCTTCATTCACACCCCCAATGACCCATTTCAAATATGAAATAGCCTTTCTTGGACTGAAAGTCCGCCAGATGAATGTCCGCCCAGATCCCGGTTACAACCTGGAATGTCGGCGCAAACCATGCGTGAGCAAAAGCCTCCTTGGCCGCTAGTACTCCAGGTCATCGGCGCCAGCACTTCATCAAGCGGACTTCATGCACGGACGGCAGATTATGGCGGAATTCATTGAGAAGTGAGAGCACCGACTGTACATCATGTGGTGGGAATTGTGGGATAGTTCGCACGTCGGCTCGATAGCTTAAATTTCGTGACATCTCCCGAGCTGCAAGTCGAATGCCATTCATATTATCCACCTTTAGTCTCACTGCCTCTTTACGTACTCTAAGTCCGGAACATCAACCCAACGACTTCCGCGCAGCGAAGCTTTACAGAAAGCTTTAAAGCCATGTCTCATTACGCCGCAGCCCATCAGAACCCCCAGGGTCCAGGCGACGCACGCCCCACGGCTCTCCAAATCATCGAAGACGAAAATCTCGTCGGAAAGCTGGCCGGTAAGACAATTTGCATTACTGGCGCAAACCAAGGCATCGGATTGGACACTGCTCGCGCCCTCTACGCGACCGGCGCCGATGTTTTCCTAGGCGTTCGGAGCAACGAGAAGGGCGATAAGGCCATCGCCGACATTAGGAAAACCCCGAATCTTCCTGGGAGAGGATCACTTCAGGCTGTCGTGCTGTCACTGGACTCACTTGACTCCGTGCGGGAGGGTGTCGAGAGTTTCCTGGCCAAGAGCGAGGGCAAACTCAACATCCTCATCAATAACGCCGGTGTCATACAGCACGAGAAGACGAAGACTGTTGACGGGCTTGAGTCACACTTTGGGATCAATCACATCGGGCACTTTCTCCTCTTCCAGCTGCTGCGACCCGCACTGCTGGCTTCGGTCACTCCGCAGTTCCACTCTCGCGTCGTGGCCGTCTCCTCGATGGCTCACCGCGCGAGCGAAATCCGGTTCCACGACTTCAATTTTGAGGAAGAAGATTCCTTCGAGCAGTCAGTGGCCTATGGACACTCAAAGACGGCGAACATTTACTTCTCAAACGAGATTGAGAGGCGCTTCGGCTCCCAAGGCCTCCACTCGCTCTCGTTGCATCCCGGATCTATTATGACGAAGATGTCTGCCACGCAGCCCATCGATGTGGAAGCGGCCAAGGCGGCGATGGGCGAGGAACTCTTCAACAAGATGATGAGCATCCTCAAGAGCCCGGCCCAAGGGGCTGCCACTACTGTCTACGCCGCCGTCAGCAAGGAGTGGGAGGGAAGGGGTGGCAAATATCTGAGCGACTGTGTCGAGGCCCACCCGACTTCCGCCGGCTACAATATGATGTCGACCGACACAGGGTATGCGCCTTGGTCTTACGACGAGGCAAAGGCTACGTCGCCCTGGAACAAGTCTTGCAAGCTAGTCGGTGTGGAGGAAGAACAGCGGGAAAATTGACTTGTCCAATGACCGCATTTGGATCCATCACTTCGTCGCGGGGTTAAGGCAGTGGTGACAGCTGCGAGGCTAGGAGAAACCACTGTTGATCGATACTGGATAGGTGTAGATATTATTTGAATTAAAGATACATAAAGCACATCTTATGATTCAAGCAACCCTTTTTTTCGTTGTTAAAACAATACTAATAAAGCACACTGAAACCACCGTGAATAGATGGTCTCTCATTTCACCTCTCCGCAGCTACATGTATACTCCATCGCACAAGTTCTTCGATGCTAGACATACAAATACTTTGCACTTAGGCTTGAGATTCTGGGACCAATTTGGGATGTCTGTAACCGCCCGCCATAGATGTGTATGGGACATTGATCCCACTCACTTCTAATTTCAACCTCATGTCCGCATTCCCATGACCCTGTCCTATGTCGACGGCGTTGCAAAGGCCGCTGTTGTCAGCTAAAACCACCTCCGAACTGTCCAGCATGAGAGAGGCGACGACTGGGTCGTTCACGGTCTTGCCACGACAACATGATTGAATAATCATGAGCAAAACTCCGGAGAGCACAAGCAACGAGCTCATGCCTAGCCAAGTATACATCCGCCGAGAGGAGACCTGGGCATCCAACAAAGTCACCGGCTTCCAGGCTGGAGTCGAGACTTGCTGGTCCTGGCTGAGAAGCTCTACGAACGAGCTCCAAGTGCCTTGGTATGCTTGAGTGAGAGAGTTACGGAGAGTCGTCTCCAAATCCCTGGTGGGCGTGCCAGGTCCGTATGAAGCAAGAGCAGCTGCGAGTGCTTGTACTTCAGGCATCGCATAAAGAACCTCATTGACGAGGGGATCGGGGGATACAGAATGACTGTCAGCGGTGAGAACTCCGGATTTCCATAGGCAAGTAGAGTGCGAAGAACGTCCCAAGTCTGACTCTGACTGAGAGCACAGCGTTACCCCAGCGGTAATTCTGAGCTTCGCGACTGCAATACAATCAGATTGGTTATTATTCCAGGGATAATTGTAGAGGTCAATGCTGCTCGGCAGTTCTCCAAAGTCGGTCGTAGTTCTCGGGCATTTGTAGTCGTAAGCGAGTCCGTTGTTGTTCTGACGTGATATGTAGACTGCTGCGTACCGAACGTCCTCGACCACCATGGGATCCGGAAACCTTTCTGGCCGAGACCATCTGTACTCCTTTAAAAGAGCCGATGTGCCGGGAATTTGCTGTTCCAACGGAGAGCCCACTTCAGAGATGTTCAAAAATCCACTTTGGGTGCTCTTAACCGCCTTAAAGATGTTTTCCGGCAGAGATTTGGTATCGTTTACCCATTCGAATTGGTCGATATTGAAAATTGGAACTACAGCCGTACCAATTGCCGTCCCCTCAGTTGAGGCACCGGGAAGAGATACCATGCGACGAGCCGACGGAACCAACAACAGGTTGTTGCTCGAGTTGTCATACGCTGCAGCTGCTAGGTTAACTAGTCCTGCCGACTTTTTAACTACTGTTTTGCGGGTATTGGTCCAAGTTACATAGCTGTCCCATGGCGTTCCGGGTGAAAGGACTTTGAAGTAGAGAGTAGTGTTTGTTGTATTAAACCTGCTGGAAGGTTGCCATGAAACGGAGCCAGACGCGACTGGACTTGCAAGTTGAGCCGGCCAGGAGAGGAAGAGAACCATAGCTACCAACAGCCTGAAGCGGAAGCGTCGGCCTCGTGGCCACCGATTTCGCCAGAAAATTGACCCGGACGGAAGTCGCCATGTAGCTACGTGACTAGCCTCCGCTAGCGATAGTCCTGTCTTTTCCAACGAAATGAAGACACAACGCCATGCTGCGATGACCTGCCAAGCAGTGCACAGGATCCTAGAGATGACAAGGCCGATGGAAATGATAGTGGCCATGTCGGATTGTGTGAGTCGAATGAAGGCGATCCTCTCAGTAGACTTTTCGCTGCTAAGGGAGAACGATCTTCCGTCAAGCCAGAAAGTCATGAAGCTGAAGAAGCCGATGGTATAAAGCAAATACACCACGAGTAGGTACCACTCCGAGATCAGTCGCGGCCATCGGCGCCTTTCGATCGTTTCCCGACAATGGTGAGAAGTCTCGGGAACCGCTGGAGTCGTCTCAGTAAGGATTCTGACCTTCTGGTTCAAAGGTGATGTATGAATAGCGCCGTCGGTTTCCATATTTACTTTTTGGAAAATCTTGGGATTGGCAGTGGGTTGTATTGTTACTGATACTGACGGGAAGCATCCAATAATACATGTATACATATATATATATATATTTATGTTTGAGAAATCACACAGGGAAGAAAGCAGACAGTATGTTTGGTGGCTTTAAGTCTCAGCCCCGTTTGAATTTGCGGAGACGAAAACAACTCATTCACAAGGGCTCAATGAGAGAGCCTCGATGTTGTGATTACAGGGCTATTGAACTTTGATCGATGTGCTGGGTCTTCTCTGGTGGTGGTTAGGCTACTTTGCGGCTGAAATGCGGCTGGCTGTTGTCTCGGAGTGGCGCATGTTGTTGAGAAGGCGATGTTGCTGCAAGCGTCAGAAATGGCTGAAGCTGCAGTTACATGTGTTTCTCGGTTTCGTCGATCAGATTCTAAATTCATGTTACGTGGCGCAGTTTAAAAGAACGACGAGGCACGGAGTTTAGCCAGCAATGTTATACCGTCATTGTGCCCTACTCGTAGCCAGAATCATACAAATACTACTTGCCGTTTCCATTCAGCACCAACTGTCGGCCAGGCCCTCTAGGTGAGACATGGCGACCCCCTCAGTAGTTGCCTAGCGCTCTGCAGTTGAAATAGGGCCTTGGCTCCGTATTCCCCATACAATCCTCCACCATTAACAACCAGCCCTCTCATGTCTAGACCCGAGGCGGTCATCTGGGCGCACCAGGATCCCCAAGAACAAAAACAGAATGCACGGGCTTTAACCAAAGCTCGCAAGACAATATGTGTTGCTCTACGATTACAAATAATACCAATTTTGGGAAGAAGATCCAGATTCTCCTTGTATCTCCTCGAGGCCTAAGATAGGTCCTTTACACAAACGGCAATGAACAGCCATTGGAAGCCTGCACTTGTACCCATACTACACAGCCACCAGCAGAGGGCCAGTAGGGAAGTATTGAAGGCCTCGTGAGGTCTGTGATCTGTCCGGATGCGGTCTTGAGAGGGCCCTCCAAGAGCCCCCCAAAGCACTCCTAACAAACCAGAAGCCAGCGTTCCCGCCACTTTTTCAGAGTACATACACCACTGTACGCACGTTAAGGAGACGTTGAGGTAGCTATGTCGGGTGGGAAAAGGACCATATCTCCGGCCTCAAGGAGATTCACGATAGTGTCTTATATCCACCCAATTTCGTGCATTCCAGTAAGTCTTTTTCGAAGCGCTTGGTGGTATGTCGAGTTTCATGTCCTGCACTTTTCATTTCTCTCGGGTGAGGTGGACAGTGGTTTTTGTTGTTTACAACTACATAAACACCTTGCTAGAGTATCACTTTCCTCTACTGGCTTTACTTCAATAGCGAATCCCACAGGTGGCGTTTCGGTGGCTGAGCATGTTTTCAGGATATTGGCCAACTATAATGATTGAGTCTGCATGTCAGAGTAAGAAGTTCGACTCAACATTGCTCTCAGGTGTGCTCTACGTCGTACGAGGTGTTCACGCTGGAAAGAATCTGCTTATTGCTTACCGAGGCCTCAGCAACTTGCTATGGTTTGAATATCTGGCACTTCCAGCAGTCCTGGTGGGCGGAGGGACAGGAAAGATACATAAATGGGAGCACACGCCCTGAACACATGCTACAGGGCTATCGACTCGTTGATACGCGAGATGACTGATGGAGACAGCTTGTCACAGCAGACACGACCAGACCCAAGTGAAATTTGATTCGAGCTGTAACGATGCCCAAATGTGAATGTGTCTCGATGGCGAATTCGCCATATCGTGTGTGAAGCGCGAGTGGTTGTTATAGAGGAAGAATAATGCCAAGGTTGACATGTCCAACCACAACTGGGTTTGTCACGAAGCGGCATCTCGTGATGAGATCAGGGCAGCGGCGGCAGTGGTGGAGGTAGAAGAGTTACAGGTGAAGGAATTTGGTTGGTGTCGTAGATATTATCTTGAGGAGGTACATAAAGTGCATCTTAGACAATGACAAAGATGAGATAAAATGAGGAAACGAACGAGTCGTTCCTTCGTTACTACTGGCTGAACTTAGCTTCTTTCTGCGCACAACCGTTGCCCACCATACAACTGCCCCCTTGAAAGCAGCTTTACATCGATTATCCACCACATACGACCATACCCACTGGAAAACTCGGGATCCCGTCCGCTCTCCCATCGATAAACCAGTGAGGGCTGGAGTAGTAGTCGGGTCGGTGACGACCGGCGAATGTCCGGTGTTGTATGTTCTTTTTGCTTCTGACGAGGGTGGGTGACGATTTGTAGCTTTTGGCGCTTCTGGAAACATCTGTATCCAGAAATACTTTTGCTCCCCCTTCAACAAAGTCAGTCCAAATGCAAATCTTGCTGTTCTTCTTAGTTGATATGTCGATAGCAACAGCACCTTCGAACGAATGCAGTATTAGATGATGCATATACAGGACGGACTCTGACAGCGCTGTATAACATAAGCGCAGATATCCTCAGCCTGCAGCATGATATGCCCATGCCGTACTTCTCAGATCTGAGTAACCTTCAAAACATCATTGGTACTGCGCTTATCATTCAATGCCGGCTCTTCATTTGGTGGCGCTGTTGCCGCCCTACTAGTCAAAGGTGGAGGTGGAGATCCCGTTCGATTCAAGAGTCGAAGTCTCGATGCCAACCAAATGTTCCGTATTTGAAGTACCGTACATGCTCACTGTAATACCGCGAATAATTGCTTCACCAATTAGTAAGAGACTCATGGAAAGGAACCTTTTTGGTACCGGCAAAGCCATTATGGTCATCTTGTGGTACGACAAGATTCTATTCTGCAAGGTCTGATTGTTCAGCTGAAATACTCCTTCATGTTTGCTTCCGAGCACACTAATCACGAAGTCATGTGGTTTTGGCATGGCAGATCCAGCTAAACAAATATGCGGACTAAGCGGCGTCCGGATCTATAGCGGCTCCAAACCTGCTCCCGAAACTATTGCCGCTTTCCAATGCTTGACTCTGCCCCTGGGACCTGAGCCCCTGTAAGTCATCACAGACCACACGACCGCCAAGTCGCCCAATACAAACACCTGCTTCCACTGGCGAATATTACTGTTTTTGATGATCGTAAGTGGCAACTGGGCTATGATGGGTATATAAGTTCATTGCCATTGAACATGCGCTCATTTGTCTGGGTTGGCCATCGTTAATTGCAGGAGATAAAGCCAACCGTCAACTCTCTATTGACCTTGACCATCTTTCTTTTTGTGGTAGTCCTCTCACCATGTCAGCTATTCCGACTCTCCTCGAAAGGAATAAGGAGTACTATGCTCTTAACTTTGGCAGTAATCTACCTCCCGGGACGGACACGGTAGATCAGCTTCACAACAACCAGAGGCAGCCGAGGCCCCCGCCTCAGCCTCAGAGACCCGTGCCGGAGTGGCCTCCTGAGCAGGAGCGGAAAGGGAAATGGATTTCAGCATATCTTGACACAGTAAGAACATTTTAATGCGGAATCTTCACAGTAATATGGTTGTATAATGTACATAACACTGACTTTCGGACTTTCTCCTCATAGCTTGATCCTGAGACTGAATATGACCAAATCATCAAAAATGCGAACTTCTTCTCTGGCAACACATTTGCCGTTGCAATGGGATACTGCTCCACGTTCGTGATGTTGACGCAGCCCCCTGGGGGCGCTGCGGCGATTCACTTCGGGGCCAGAGCATTTAAGCGTCCCCACCGACGCTTTTATGAGACAGCAGACCAGCTCCTAGACTGGATGTGGTACGGCAGTGCGTCCGAGGAGACAAAACGAGGAATCGAGGCTGTGAACAGGCTACACAAAACCATCTGGAAGAACACCCCAGGAGCCTTCAGCAACCCTCCAGAAGGTCAGATGTCCGTGATCGGGTCGGCGGTGTTCGAAACGTATCTGCGGAAGCTTGTTGGGGCGAAGAATCAGAAGCCTTATCCTCACGTCGCAGCTGCGTGGCCTGCATGGGCAGAAAGGGTTTTGGCGCAATTTCGAACGGAGCCGGCGGACGGAAGCCGCAGCTTTGGTGTCAACTTTCCAAGAACATGGGACGAACTTGAAGGCTTTTTCGCTGGTTTCAGGACCTACCTTTCGACGAATGGACGAATCCAGAAGATAGGGAGAAAGGCCACGCCATCGCCGACGCTTTCGTGAACCAGTTCAGCACGCTGTGGTTTCCCAAGTAAGTTGCGCCAACGAGTCAACGCCCCAAACGCTTCATGTGGATTTCTCGAACACTGGGGATGGCTAATCGACTGAACGCAGACATCTTCACTGGTTTGGCCGCCAGATGCTCCTGACGGTTCTTGCTCCCAAAGTCCGTGAACAGCAAGATATCGGTCACCCAAATCCTGTGCTTGAACGTTTGATTAAGCTTGGGTTGAAGATACAATTTGACTTAATTGACATAATGCCAGACCCGGTCAAGCCAATGCTCTTTGAGGAGTACCAGGCCGTTAAAAAATGGGGTTGGGGGCAAATAGATGCCGACGTCACTCGGAAATGGGAGCGGAAGGGTCAGGTAACCGATTTCTGTCTTGTAGCGATGGTACTTTTTTGTGCGCTTGGGATTTTCTGGTCTAGGTAGACTTTCGATTGCGAACTAACCAAAGTAAGAGGCTTTAGTAATTGAAACTCTTCTCAATGGGGCTCCATTTAAACCGTAGGAATTTCTCTGCATCGCGCACACCGCCTTCAAAGGCCCGCTGCCGCGGCCAACATTCAAGGGGGGTCCCTCCTCAGAGCAGTGGTCAATTCCAAGTCGTTCATGAGCAGTGTTAAATGCTCCAGAGCCTTTTCACTCCGTGTACACTCTCCATCGGATCGGCTGAGACTTGCCTGAAGGCATATGAAGGATGACGAATTCTATCATAATCATTCCCATAACCCGCAAGGTTGTCTCAATCACTCCGTGTTAGTTCGGCAGATGGCGTTCCGTTGGTGATAGTATGAGATATGTCTTGCTTCCCCACTCCCCGCATACCACTGTCAAATCTACGATCACCATCACCTCGTCGCAGCCTGAGAGCCAAGGAGCGTCGCGCCGGCTTTTGAAGCTTCTTGGTTCGGGCTTTGACGCCCGTCCACACCACCCTAGCGGTCGAGTCGGAGAGACTACGGCCCAATATATGGTTTTCGTTTCCGTCTTCCGCGCGACTTATTCCGTGGAATGCTTCTCGGAACCCTTTACAGATCTTTGGAGACGAAAGTTCATATACCTTCGTATTCGCTGCATCGGTACCTCCGGCCTATCCGTAGAACATTAGCTAGATAAATACAAAACGACTTCTATTGCTCACTATGTCAACAGGATATGAAGTTACGTTGAACTATGTTATTAGAACAGCGTCCGACGCCCCGATCGACCACCACCATGGCCGAGGATAGTACTCCCCAACGGCAATTCATGTCATTCACCAAGACTTACCACCACAAACCATACGACCTGATCTCTCCCTCTCGACCTGAGCTCTCAGCAGCTGGCAAGAATGTCGTGATTACTGGAGGCGGTACCGGCATAGGTAAATCGATCGCCCTTTCTTTCGCTAAGGCTGGTGCGAGCTCCGTCTCTATTCTCGGCCGACGGCTCGACCGTCTTGAGATCGCTGTCGCAGAGATCCGCAGCGCCGCCAAACCTGGAACTCGAGTTCTTTGCAAGAAAGCAGATCTCTCAATTTGCGATGAAGCTCCCGTAGCTATTGACGAGATTTTGCTAGTGGTCGGAAAAACACACATCTTTGTTTCCAATGCCGGGTTCTTCCCGAAAGTTGGCGGTGTCGTCCACCAAGCAGCGGAAGACTACCTGGAGGGTTTCAAGCTCAACGTTATCACCACGCTGCATGCCTTGCAAGCCTTTGTTCCCCACGCAGCCGAAGGCGCCATAGTGCTGAACATTTCGACATCTTTAGCCCACATTAAACCGTGGGCAGGACTCTCGGGCTACTGCGTTACCAAAGCAGCAAATCTCAAGCTGGTGGACTTATTCGCGACGGAGAATACTGATATTCACGTTGTCAACGTTCAGCCGGGAGTCATCGAAACCGAGCTGAGCCCGCAAGGCACTACCTTCAACACGACTGATGATCGTAAGTACACCAGTGCATGAACACGACTTCACCCTGCTGACAAACCTACGCAACAGCGGCACTCCCTAATCACTTTTGCGTGTGGCTAGCATCTCCTGAAGCTCGATTCCTCAAGAACAAATTCGTCTGGGCCAACTGGGATGTCCAGGAATTGATGCAACGGGCTGGAGAGATCGAGTCATCTCACCTTCTTACGTGGATTATTGACGGTGTTCGAATATGATGCCACTCGATGCGACCAGCCAGAATATTCTACCTACACGCCACACCTGGCTGCAGCTTGAGACAGCTGACTCCGTACTCGGAATCAATCAGTTATACATTAGTATGAATCATTTATACTCGCGAAGAAGTCCTCACTTCGCATACGTGATATCTTGCCATCTGCTTTAAGGACATGGGCTAGTCACGACACGCTCGTTTCCATAGGTAAGTATGCTGGCTTGATCTCCGCCGTGAGATTGTAATCTGATGAGATTACAGCAAAGAATAACAACTGGTCAGCACATAGATCTCAGCTCAGTGCTAAGGACTTGTGCGGTCAAGATATGATACGTTGACTTGATTAGTTACCAATGAGGGACTTTACGTATTGTCGGATCGCAACTTCCTCGAAGTTTCCCAGCTCGACAGGTACATCCTTTTGGCCCGAACCAGGGGGCAGGATGTCCCAACCGTTTTCTTCTGCCAGATGAAGAATGGGCATCTTCATATCTGTCGGAATTTTCCTGACTTGCCAATCTCTTCCTGTGAACTGCTCAACTTTGTGCGCCACCTCATCCAGCGTGTACCAGGCGTTGGCAACGGTAATCCAGGTGTCCTTGTTCTCCAACGGTCTCTCAAAAGTAGCAGCTAGCACACGACCGATGTCGTACCGCAGTGTAAATGGATGTCGAACCTGCCCGCTGCTTCTGACGGTGATGCTAAGTGCATTCACGTCTGCGCCCACAAGTAAGGGCAGAATGTTGTCAAAAAAACCCGCTGGCAATCGCGGTCCAGCCTGAACTAGCCATAAGTACTTGTTGGCGGACAAGGCATAGCGCCAAGGGGATTCGCAGTAGGCGAGAAGTTCAAGAGAGGAAACTAACCGTCGGGGAAGCCAGCCTCATGGAGTATCTGCCGCATTTCACGCTTGGCGGCAAAGAAGTCCGATTTACCAGCATCAGTGACCGGATGCACACCATATTCACTGGCAATGAATCGTTTGACGCCTTGATCTTTCGCTTGCTGGATCAAGTCCAATTGGGCAGCTTTCCCGTGGAGACCTGACACTATGAGCAAGATTTTTGCTAGCGTAGCCCATACGACATACCAACCGTGGAAACAACAACATCAAAGGTTTCAAGCGACGCAAGTTTCTGCGTCTTAATTCTTGCGACAACCTCGCGTGATTTGTTAGCCCTCCTGTGTAAGCCACCGCCTTTGGGCATACGGCGAACGCGTACGAACCGTCTCTTGTCGTGAAATTGGCACAACGTCAAACCCTTCTTCAGCGAGCGCTCGAGTCACTGGCTTGATGTCAGCGTCGGCGCATATGTAGCACACACCCGTATCGCGGGCGGATTCCCCACCTTCACGTCCGACCCGACCGGTCGCACCAAACACCGCGACCTTTCTGTACCGAGTCATCTTTTCCAGGTGGCGTCTTTGGCGACGTATATGATCTGCTGTGATATCGGACGTTAACGCTTGACCTTAATTGTGACGCTAGAGTACAGGTGTTCACCGCGATGCTTATTAGTAATGTCACGAAGCTAGACTGAGTTTGCGTTACAAATCGTCAAAGTGCTTAATAATTGTGGAAGCGTAATAACAATAGCCCAAGTACCAGGTCGTACAGTAAACGATCGGTACTTATTTTCTACCGAGTGGTGAACTTTGCGGAGGACTGGATTTGGGAAGCCTAAGGTAGAGCTTCTCACCGATGTCAAGCACGCCATTGCTCTGGCACCGGATGGGCCAGAGCCACCAGACAGACCCTCTACAACCTCGGCAAAAGGGAAGGAATATGAACGCTAGCCTCAAAGTTCACATTCACAAGTAGAGTTTCCACAGGACCACATCCCAGGCAACTCTCCTTTTGTTCCTAAACGTAATTAACCAGTAGGTGAAACCGTACTACAGGCCGCGCAGAAATGTTCGGGGCCCAAGTGTACATAGCTTACACGAGAAGAACGAGGGATGGTCATTGTAGAATTCCAAAGGAACGGATGTACAAGTACCCTCAAAAGTAGCGAATGCTACACCTACAACACTTCATTTGTGTTGCTAGAGACAGCAAGCCCCATTCTAAGCATAGAAGCTATGGAATCTCATACCATGCATAAAATCAACCAATATTTACCTGAAAGTGGGCCACGCGAACATTCCGCACTCACAGGCACTTACCTTTGTAGAATGCCTTCAGAGACTTCCTGCTCGATGAAATCCATACTGTATGAATCTGCAAATGGCTTCGTGCAGTAAACATGTGGGTATTTGATTACTGTTCTTTCAGATGCTACAGACTACAGCATAGAGAGACCCCGAATTGGGACGAACGAGTGTCGATCTTCACCCTGGTACTCTGATGAGTTCAAATCCCGTGATCAGTTCAAATCCCGCGATTAGTGCAGGTTCAACTTTACCTCAGTCCAATCCAAATTGAGGGACCAATGATGACAAGTATAATGGTCAACAATCACTACATTCGTATAGCAACGGGATCCGGACCTGCCGGATTGCACGACCAACCCCGTCGAAGGTTGTGTAAGAATTCATGCTTTCTGCAAGGTCCCTGCCACGGGCACCCGTGCAGGCTTCAATTAGTGACAACGACCAGTGAGCCCGAATAACACAAAAGCGAAGCAACCTGTAACGTATTTGCCACTGCTATTTTACAAGTCTCAGATGTCTACATACTGTTGTCGTCACGAATTCTCAAGATGCAGGCTTTCAGTTGGTCTACCTGCTTCAGCTGGTTTTGCCTTTACAGCGTCGCTTCTGCTCGCCCGAATGGCGCCAAACACCCACGGGCCCTTTGGCAACCATCTAGCCCAAGAACCTGTTGGTTAGAATGTGCAATCCAGCGAATGAATGGCGGCTTGCTTGTCACTCGCTATGATTCCGGTGACCTCTGGTCGGTTGACACGAATACTGGAAACGCTACCTTGGTCTACCAGTTCCCGAGTTCATCGGCCGTTGACTCCACCTTGGGAATAGTCGAGTACCGGGACAATATATTTGCCGTCAATGCGGGCCAGCTTCGGCCGATGGAACTCCAATATCAGGAATGTAGTCGGTCTGGAGCATTGATCTGGCGAACTGGCGAACGATAGGCAGTACGCCACCAACGGCCACGCTTATCTCAGAAGTTCCAAACGCCGGATTCCTCAATGGAATTAACGTCCTGAACCCAGCCACCACACGCGGGAGCGAAGGGCCACGGCCAAACCATTTCTGCTCCTCGCGGATGCGGCCAATGGCGTCATGTATGATATCGATATGGACATCAGAAAACCCTCATTATTCCATTCTAACCAGCGTAGTACCCCATTCAATCCCATTCAATCAATTCAACCAATCAAGCAATCAAAATACGGCTTTTTTCGCAGTCAATCAGCCAAAACGACGATGCCCTCGTTTTAGCTGTTTTGTTCAATCTGCGGGTAGCCGGAACTACGGTTATTCCGGTCTCCGAACCAATAGGAAGGCTAGAAATCTCGGGTGCGGACCCCGCCCAGGACCGGCCCGGAAGGGGGGCCCGGAAGGGGGGCCCGGAAGGGGGGGCGGGAGGCTAGCGGGGGCGCATAGAGGTGGGCTTTAGGGGGGCTTAGGGTGCGTATTAGTGAATAGGCACACTAGAGCGCAAAAAAAAAAAGTG
>JAKMXC010000377.1:0-59338 GCA_025328345.1 Colletotrichum sp. SAR11_59
TAAAACCCCCTAAACTTCACACTTTAATAACTCTATGCGTACGTAATGCGCGAGAATAAAAAAGATATCATTATAATCACCTAATTAAGGGCTATCGATTGATATATTTTTTATTTACGCGCATTACGTACGCATAGAGTTATTAAAGTGTGAAGTTTAGGGGGTTTTAAGGGGTTTCTGGGCTAGCGGAAAATTTCCCTCCCGGGTCAAACTTGGGGGCGGACGCTGTCAACGCAACGGAGTGTAATGATGCGAAGTGAACAGCTGTGTTTCTCACGTGCGACACTGCGTTCGCTCCAAGTTGAAACATAGCTAAGTTACAAGCAACTAAGTGGGAGTCGAGGCGTGAAAATTGATTGAAATATCGGTTTGTGAGCCGCCGCTGCGTATAAGCCAGTCGCAGATGAATCATTTGGAGTGCGAGCCGTCAAGCCTACATACCTAGGTACCTGTGCTGGGTATGTATGATGATCCCCACCCCGAGATTCGTCACGCTTCCACTCATTTGGGTTCCAATGCCGACCCCGATGCCGAATTTGAGGTGTGTCAGTCTAAGAGACCTTCACCCATAGTGGTAGCATCGTACTTTCATCAAGAGAGTAAATATGTACATATATCACGAAAGCCCTCAATTACGAGGACTTCTTTCATGTTCAGATTTGAGATAGGATTTCATCTCTCATTCACGTCTTTTCCTTTTCTTCGTCAATTTTCGGACCGGATTAATTACGAATCCCACAAGCAGTCAGGATTCCACTAACCCTTGCAACGCCGTTGTTTTAGGCGCGCCCTTTTCATGTGTATGCATGGCCTGGGCTCCCTACATGTACATCGTCTGCTATTGCGCCTTTATCTGCCATCATCACGCCCTTGCTAGATACGATCTAGCTATGCACCAATCACACGGCTCAAATGCATTCCCGAATTTACAAAAGACCCTGAACAAACTTACAAAAGGCCCTGGAGTGCAATGTAGTCACACCAGCATCTACCTGAGCGAGTAGGCAGCCGGGCTAGAACACGGGATCGGGGTCGGGAAGCCACGCTGCTTCGCGATTCATTTAAGGATCATCATGGTCGAATTTGCGACGCTGGCAAAGAGGGCGTAATCACGGCTCAAATTTACCCCTCGTCTTACCTTGACTTAAAGCCAGCGATCTCCGCATACTCTTCTGGACGCATTCCACTCCAGTCTTCTAGCACATTCGGTTTGAAGTTTGCCTCTATCTTGTTTTCACTCTCATCAACCTGTAACTGCCACCAAAAGCAACCATGCATACGCGGCCCGTGACGCATGCCGACATTCCCGGCATCGTGGATGGCAGTGCTGCATTTCTCGACGCGGAGCTGAATGTATGGCTCTACCCTCGCCGTCGTGAGTTTCCCGAATGCTGGCGCGCACGCATCGTCCGCGTCCTGCGCTTGAGTCTCGCGAAGCCAGGTATTCACTCATTCGTCTGCGTCACCGACGACGAAGACCCTGCAGACTGGCCTCGCGAGAAGATAATCGGGTACTCTCGCTGGGAGTGGAACGGTCTCAAAGATGATCCTCGCACTTTGAAATGGCGGTCCAACAACACCGGGATTGCCAAGGCCGTGGAGAGGACACTGGTGGACTGGGGAAACCGATATGTCGACTACTTTCACTTGGACAAGGCTCTCCATCGCGAGCGCAAGGCGGTTTTCGACAAGGAGAATTCGGAATCGGGGAACCCTTACGCGCCGCTTGAATCGTTCTGGAACCTACTTACCCTCAACACTCATCCAGATTGGCAGGGCAAGGGAGTTGGGAAGAAGTTGATGGAATGGGGTCTTGAGCGCTCGAGAGAAGACGAAGCCTCAATCATCTTGATCGCAACCACTGTAGGTCAGCGCCTATACAAGAAGTTGGGATTTCTCATAGTCGGATGGGCCGCCAACGAAAGTATGGCGTGGGCTGAGGGGGGCTCCATCATGATTCTAGACATCAACGAGAAGCATACGCGCAAAGCGATAGGTGCCGAGACGAAGAAGGAATATTTCAGTAAAGTGAAGGAGATAGAGGTTGTTTACAAATAGGAAATAGTCTGTTCGAATTCATTTAGGCAAAGTCGGCGGATGTTAAACGTCAGTTGATTACCAACGAATACAATGCCGTACAGCATTCGTCTTGGCAAAACTCTAAAGCATGACTCGAGAGGCTGACATCTTGTTGGTCTCTTCGGCATTACGCCCGCCAGATGTGTCCTATCTCCGGGGATCAGTATGCCTGGACTACTCCGGTCGGCCTCCGGACAGCTCCGCGCCGGCCGTCGGGCGCAATCCTTCCTGTCCGGCAACGGCGGAGTGGATCTGTTTTCGGAGCTGGGCAACAGCGAGTTGTAATTCCGACCACGGCGGATGTTTAACGGGTCTTCAACTACATCACCAACACCACTAGCTCGTGGAGATGATGAACACTTAGAATATGATCTAGTACATATATATCCAGTGCCCGCGTACAACGGCGTCATGAATATCCCCTGAAACCAATGAGACTATCACTTCAACAACCAAATCCTTCAATATGTCTCGTTCCATCTACCTCGGCGCTGATGCCAGCCTCACCATTCGCGATGTCAACGAAAAGTACGAACCGCAAGGCTCTCAGGCCTTGATCTCAGTCAAATACTCAGGCATCAATCACTGCGACCTAAACTTCGCCCACGTGGGTCTGCATTCTTACGTCACTGGCTTGAAGTTCTCTGGCGTTGTTGAAGCTACGGGTCCCGATTCTAGCTTCAAAGTTGGAGATTCTGTCTTTGGCGTCTCCACTGTGCCTTTCCCGAAGCCATCTTCACTCGGTACCCACCAAGACAAGGCCATCGTGGAAGATGCCTTCACCTACAAAGTTCCGGAAGGGCTTGATCTTAAGGATGCTGATGGCTGCTTGATGGGAGCTCAGACTGCCGCAGACGCCATCTTCAACATCCTTGGCTCCGGATGGCCGGCGGCTGGTGTTCAGGGTATCAGTCCTTCTGGCAGGCCCATCCTGATCTGGGGCGGTGCAACGAATGTCGGAGTTTCTGCCATCCAACTCTCAAATCAGCTTGGCTTCAGCCCGATCCTGGTCACTACCTCGCCCAAGAATCACGCCAAGCTCCAGGACCTAGGTGCTACCTACTGCTTTAACTATACGATTTGTTGTTGTTGTTATTCTATTTTTCGACGTTAGAGTAAGGCTTAGATCGCTCCCTAAGGTATACGTCGTATAGGGTAAGCCTATATATCTATAAATCTACTATATACTATTCCTACTCCTTAAATTAAACGTCTTCTAGTTAATTACTTCTTATATATAGTATTTCTAAGTTTAGAGGTTACTTTAGCTACTAATAGCGTAAATATCCCCTATTTCTAGCTTATATTACTTAGCTAAAGCTAATACTATAGAGGTCTAAGCCTTATTATACTAAAGCTAGCGTTATTATAAAATCTAAATAAAGGGCCTTTAGTTAGTAGCTAAAGCTAAAACTTAAGCTACTTATAAACCTCTAAAGAAGTAAAATTACTTATAGCTTACTATATTTTTATTAAGAAAACTAAGATTTTCTTAGAAAAATTAGTAAGTTAGTTTTTATATTTTCCTATAGTAATTTAAATTATTTAAACTAAAATATTTAAGTAGAATAAAATATAATAGAGTTTAAGAAAGTTATTAGCTAAAAGGTCTATATAAATAGACTATTTAGTAGTTTTAACTACTAAAGAAACTTATAATTTCTTTAAACTTCTTAAACTACTTTAGGTTATTAATTATAGATCTTTAGTAGTACTTAAGGTTTCTAAATAAAAATAGATCTAACTTACTATTAATTAATAGCTAAAGCTATTAAAATTTCTTTAGGTAAGTTAAATAATAGAATACTATATATATAGGGAATTTCTATTTTCTATATTTATATCTCTAAGTACCTTATTACTTCTAAGTAAAACGCTTATAGTATATCTTAAAATTACTATACTTTAAATAGGTAGTAATTAAGTAGTATAAAAGTTTTTATAGAAACTTTAGCTTTAGAAAGTATTAAAATACTAGCTAAAAGTTATTATAAATATAACGTTAAGGTTTTTTTACTTATATACTACTATTCTTAGTAGTATTTTATAATTTTATTTTATATTAGATATTTTATAATAGCTATTATAGCTAGTAAGATAAAGTTAAGAAGAGCTATTAAAGCTCTTTATTTTATAAATATATCTACTAACTTATTTCTAGGAATATTTTTATAACTAAAAACCTAGTAAATAAAGATAGAGGAGGTTACTAAAGCGATATACTCCTTAGCTTAAAGAATAATTATTCATAAAGATAAAAGTATATTATTATATCTCTCTAAAGTATTAATAATATTAAGGTTATTAATATAAATATAAATTATACTTATTAAGCTCTATAAATATATTATTATATAAAGTTTAAAGTTTATAGCTTTAGCTTTAGTATTAAAAACTTTAGTAAAGCTTAAGCACTAAGAACTTTATATAAGGGGTGTTTTAGCTTTCTTCTTCTCTTCTTTTTTACTTAAGAATATAATATAGCTATAACTAACTTCCCTAGACTTAAGTTTAGATCTATTAGTATATATAATAATATTATTTTTAAGAATATCTTTAAGCTAAGCTTTAAATTTAGTAGTAGCTATTTTCTTTAGGGGATAAGAAGAGCTTAGAAGTTATAAGAGTATTAGAATAAAGTAAGAGTAGTAGAGAAGTATTATAGTAATATATTATAGCTATATAAGTCTATAATAAAGGTTAGAGGGGTAAATATATAAGTATTAAATTAGTAAGTAATAAAGGTTAAGATAGCTAAGCTTTATAGTAAAGTAGAGTTAATAGGTTTTAAGCGTAATATCTATAGGAGGGATTTTAGATTTATAGTATAGTATAGTAGTAGAAGTAGTATACTATATAAATAAAACTCCTTAAATATTAATATAAATCGCTCTATTAATAAGCTAGAAATACTCTTTTTAATTTATTAAGTAGAAGGGTTTTATTAGAGTATTATTAAAGCACTACTAAGTAAAGATATAATTAGGTTTCTAAAGTTTAAGAAACTAAGCTTCTACGTTATAAGTGGTAGTAGGAATAATAATTAAAGAAATAGCTTTATATATAAAAGTAAGAGGGAAGCTTCTATAAACTACTTTTAAGTTATAGAAGAATTTAGTATATTTTAGAGTAATATCTACTTAGATCTAGATATATAATATAAAAGTAAGCCTATAGTTAAAAGTAACTTTAAGCTACTTTATAATATTTTTAGGTATTATTATTAAGCTATTAGCCTTAATTAGGGGATTTATTAGTTTATATTTTTATAATATATAGATAGCTTTACTCTTCTTTAGTTTAAAGAAGACCTTATTTTTAATACTTTAGCGTAAAATATAAGTAATATTAGCTATAAGTAGCTTAGTATTTTCCTCTATAGAAAGAGACTTAGTCTATATTAAGATATTATTAGTATAACTAAAGTAGAAATTAAGGTTTTATAGTAGAAGTTTTATAAAGTAGAGTAAGTATAGGATAAAGGAAGTAAAAGAACTTTAAAAGAACTTATAGTAAAGAGGGAAAGGTTCTAAGATAGTACCTTTAATATAAATTTAAGTTTAATATCCTATTATAAATAACTTAATATAATAGATAAAAGGTTCTAGCTATCTTTATTTATATAGCTTAATAAGGAAGTAATTATAGAGGATAGTATTAAAAGTACTTTTAGCGTTAAGTATAGTAAAAGAAATAACTAAACTAGCTTTAAAGATAGCTTTAATTTTATAAGTTATATAAGTAATAAAATTAATTATACTACGCTTAAAGAGGGCTCTAAAGTATTAAGCGTTAATAATTTAAACTAGTAGTACTATATAAATAGTATACTAAGTAAATAAGCACTTAAAGCTTTTTCTAAAGTAGGAAAGTAAAGATATAAGATAGTAAGAGGTAACTTTAGTTAAAGGTTTTTCCCTTTTAAGTATAAAGACTACTTTAGCTTTTTTAAAAATCTCTAGGTAGTATTTAGAAGTTAAGTAGGTTTAGAAGAGAGCTTTAATAGACTTAGCTATAGCTAGTTAAGTAGCTTAAAGTATATAAATAGTAATACTATTAACTCTAAGTGTAATACTTATAGTAAATATTATAATAGTTACTTATATAAGGGAGATAGAAGTATCCTATATAATATTAAAGTAAGGGGGGATTTAGATACTATTTAGGTCTTAGATATTATCTATAATTAAGAACTACTTAAGTAGGGCCTTTCTAAAAACTTAAGCTTTTATAGTAGGGAACTTAATTACTTTATTTTTAATTTTAAAGGGTAGTAGATAGAAGTTAAGCTTTACTTAGTACTATTTTATTATATAGTAAAGATTAAAGATATTTACTATATAGTTAACCTTACTATAGCGTTAAGCTATTTTATAAGCATAAATAGCTTATTAAAGTTCTATATTAGTAAACTTCTTCTCTTTATAGAGGGGGTAAGAGAGGTATAAATATAGCTTATAGCTTAGAGATTAAGTATACTAAGCTTTATATAATCTTTATTTAATATCTTAGTATTTAAGTAACTATTAAGCTAAGATAATTAAGCCTAAGGTATTAAAATAAGTAGGTTATAACGTTTATTACTTATAAAAAGTAATAAAAAGTAGATTTAGTAGTAATATTATATTATATTAGTATTACTTCTAAAGTAATAATAGAAAGTAGGTTCTATTTATAGAGAGTAATAAATCGCTTAAGTTTACTATTTAATACTTATACTTAAGCTAGAAAGCTTAGTTCTAAAGCTAGAAAGATAGAGATATAAGCTAGAATAGTTTTATAATCTACTTTAAAATAAAAAGAAGGATTTATCTTTACTAAAGTAAGTAGAATATTAAACTAAGATAGATCTATAGTATAACTAGTATTATATATTAATACTCTAAGTTTATTTAGAAAGGAAAGATTATTCTAATTTACTTAAGTTTTAATTTTTAATCTACTATTAGTAATTCTTATACTAAAAACTTAAGAGAGGTCTATAACGTTTTAGTTACTACTAGTAAAGAAATAAGAGGGGATAAGATATTAAAAAATATAAGTAGTAATATTATTATTTACTATATTAGGCTTATAAACGTTTAGAATAGTTATATTTTAAATCTATACTTAAATAAAGTTATAAGTTTTATAGAGCTAGGTTTAAATAGCTCTTAAGCTTTTCCTAATATATATAATAGTTTAAGGAATAATATTTAAGTTATAATATTCCTAAGTATTAATAAAGTAAAATACTTTATAGAAAGGGTAGTTTATAAAGAATAACTTTCTTTTCTTTTTATTAGTATAAAGTTCTTATACTAAGATTATATTAATATACTTTTTAGTATAACTTTATAATGATATATAATTTATAAGGTTTCTATACTTAATATTATACTATATAATATATAAGCTTCTAATATAGTAACCTTAAGCTTATTTAAAGTAAAGCATTATTCTTAAAAGGGGGGATTTACTATATATTATTATAATAGCTTAGTTTCTTAAAGTATAAAGTAGTATTATAAATAAAACTATAGGGGGAGTAAAAAGTAGAAGCCTATAGAGTTATAAACTTTTAAGGTTTAAAAAGGTTAAGCTATAGTAAACTACTATTTTTTAAGCTTTCCCTAAAAACCTCTTACTTTATATTCTTCTAGTAAGTTATAATATAAATAATATTACTAAACTTAATAGTATAAGTTTATTTCTAGTAAGAGTAAGAAGTAAGAGGTATATTTAGTATCTTAGTTTTAATATCTTCTAGTTTAAAGTCTTCTAAAAATAAATCTAAGATAAAGGGGTTATCCTCTATAATAGTTTAAGTAGTATTAGCTATTTTATAGTTAAGTAGTATTATATTACTAGTAATAATTATTAATTAAGCTATTTTAAACTAAGCTAGAGAAGTAGAGGTACTTAAAAGTAAGTTATAGAAGGAGCTATTAAGCTTAAATATAGATAATATACTATAAGTAGTTTATTAAATTTTCTATAGTTAGCGTTTTAAAAGTATAACTTAGATATTATCTTTTAAGATAAAGTAAATAGTATAGTTACTATAGTTTATAGGGAAAGCGTTATAATAGTTTAGGTATTTAGAGTTATTTAAGTAAGTTAAAGTAGTATTAATATTAATATAGTCAGTTTAGCTATACTAGCTATAATAATAAGATTTAATATAAAAATAACTAATATAGTACTTTTAGTACTTATTAGAGTGAAATATAAACGCCTATTTCTTCTCTAGTAGAAGTTAAGTATAAGTAGATTTATAGAAAAATTACTATTTAATACCTCTATAAGGTTAAAGTAGTATAATAATCTAAAATTAAGTTTAAGTAGTAAGGTTTATACCTTTCTATATTAAGTAAGTTTATATTAAGTATAGCTCTATATATTTATAGATATTAGTCTTAACTATTTCTTTAATAACTATAATAATAAAGTTATCTAAATACCTAAGGATTTCTATAGGTATATAGTTAATAAAGTATTTATACTATTTCTAAGAGAAGTTAAGAAATTAAGTATTTATAGCTTTATAAATCTCTTCTACTTATTTAAAAAAGGCTTTCTTTATAGAAGTAGAGCGTAAGATAATAATATAGCTTAAGGTAGTATATAAGATATAAGTAATATCTACTAAGGGGAGGTTTAAAGTTTTAGTAATTTTATTCTAGAAAGTATATAGTAGAACTTTATAAGTTTATACTAAGATTTTAAGAGTTTATAAAAGTAAATAGTAGTTTATAGTAAGCTTTAGTAAAGTATAAAGCTTCTAAACACTATATAACTAAGCTAAGTTAGTTACTATATTCTATCTAGTAGAGAATATCTTAGAGGAGGATATAGTATTATTTTAATTTTAAGGAGAAGTTTTTATAGCTATATTATCCTAAGAAAACCTAAAAGTAACTATTTACTAAATATAAGTAATAAATTTCTATATAATACTACTAAGCGCTTTTTATAGTTATTTTTTATAAGTTTTTACTAATTAGTCTAAATATATTATAATTATCTAGTAAGCTTACTAATAGGTATTAAATAAGTAAAATAGTTTCTATATTTTAGTAGTAATTATTATATATTTTATCTTTTTAGAACTATTAGGAAGTAATAATTCTACTATAGTAAATATCTAGAAGTATAAGTATAATAGCTTAGTAGAGGTAGGGGGAGAGGAAAGGTTCTAAACTAGCGATTTAAGCCTAGGTTAAATACTTATAGCGCCTATATATAGCTATAAAGCTATTATAACGGGCGATTAAGGGCGTTAATAGTATGTTTTATATATATTAAGGTTCTAGTGTAGTGCGCTACAGCCTGCTAATAGCGGGTCGTAGTAAAAAGTATATAGGAGGGAAGTTGTTCGACTATATAAGTGTTATAGTTAGCTAGCTAACAGTAAGGTCTGCTAACAGAAGCTAGGGATTGACGTGTGGTAACAGTATACTAGGGTTGTAGTCTAGGTTATAGGTTGTTAGTTTATAGTAGATTAGTCTCTAGAGGCTAAAGTAATTAGTCTTAGACTTAATAAGTAATTTGTAGTAAAGGTAAGCTAAAAGTATCTTAAGGATAAATACTAAGAAGTTAATTACTAAAGAGCTATAGGAGTTTAACTATAAGCTAAACTTAAGATTATACTATATATAAGTTTTTTTATATAGATAGTTTTACTATTTATAAATACTATTCCCCTTATTACTATAAACGTTTATTCTAAAGTAGGATAAATACTTATTCTAATATCTACTAAGCGTTTATTATAGATCTTTTATCTATACTTATTCCTTATTATTATATAACTTATACTATAGTTCTTTTATACTAAGTAAGTCCTTAGTATTCCTATAATCTTATAGTATAAATATCCTATTCCTACTATCTAACACCTAAGTAGGTTATATAGCTATTATCCTTATTTATAGGTTATAATATTAGGTCCCTTCTCTAAAGGTTTTATCTTTAAAACTTAATATAAGTAGGTTATTAGTCTTAAGTTAAGGATCTATTAATTATACTCTTTAATTTACCTATAATATTAACATTATATTAGGTTATATTTAAAAATAGAAATCTTTAGGTACTTTAACTTATTGCTATTTATTTTAGATTTTTTAATTTCTTAATAAAGGTATTAAAAACGAAATGCTTTATTCTAATTATTATTTACGTAGTATATACTATTTACTTCTTTTAGATTCTAATATCTATAGGACTTACTATTATTTAAGTATTCCTTATAATACCTCTAAAGATACAATCTATACTTATAAGTTCTCTAGTTACTTTATATAGTCTCTTACTAACTTTAGTAGTAGTAAATTATTTAGTAGTAGAATTAGATCGTTTAGACTAAGTAGAAGTTATAGAAGAGGTGAAATTTTGCAAAAGGGCTATTATTTTATAGTAAAAAGCTAAAACTTACTAAAAAGCTTAATTAGAGTTAAATAAATTGCTAGTAAAGTTAGAGCGATTATAGGAGTAGAAGTAAATAGTATTTAGAAAAGGTAAAGTAGTAGTTATTAAGTCTTTAGGGGATATATTAGTTTCTACCTTAGAGGTATAATCGTTAGGTACTTAAGGTACTTTAAATATAGATATTTTATTTAACTAAAATCTAGCTACTCTAAATTTCTTATTAGGGGGGTCTTAGTTATCTATAGGCGTTCCTAAGCGAATAAATAGTTTTTCTTATTAAGCTAGCTATAGGTATCCTCTAGGTTATGCCTATATTAATAGAAGTTATATCCTTTATTTCTTAGCTTCTTTTTGTTTTTATTATATCTCTTTTTATATTTATTTTTCTTTTTTATTAGCTTATTTATAATACTCTTTAAATTCTTCTAGAGTTATAAGTAGGTTTAGTCTATCCTTAGGGTTAATATAGTTAAGTGTTCTAATATACTTATTAATTTTATCTTAATAGTTAAGTAGGTTATTATTAAGTTCCTATATATTTTCTTTATAACTATAATTTTTCTATTTAATAAGGTATTCTTATTTATTATCTCTATATTAGTAGTTAAGTAGTTTTTTTACTTTATATTTTAGTTTATTATCTTCTATAATAATAATATTATTTATTTATAATCCTTATAGGGTTAGTTTAAGGAGTAAGATATAGAATACTAGGTAATATTTTATAGTTTCTAGGAGTTTAAGTTTATAGTTAACTAGTGAAATAGCTTATAAGACTCTAAAAGGTCTAAGTTTTTTATAGTTAAGTTTATTATTTAGTTGTTTTATTTTGATATTTTACTATATAAAATAGGTACTATCTCCCTCTTTTAAGGTTAGTCCCTTAATCCTTTACTAATTACTAAACTATATTATTTATTACTATATAAATTTAAGTTCTTATTATGCGTTTTCTTAGATATCTTTAATTTATTATACTAAAGCAATAGCTTTTATAGTAGCTAAGCCTGCTTAAAGTTCTCTATAGGTAGTAGGTTTAAATCTATAGTTAAGGTAGAAAGGGGAACTTTTAGTACTCTCTCTTACTACGCTATTATAAGTAAACTAAGCTATTAGTAGTAATACTACCTAGTTATCTTAGTTATAATTAATATAAGCGTAGAGGTAGGTTTTAAGGATTTAGTTAACTTATTCTATTTATCTATTAGTTTATAGGTAGAATATAGTAGATATTAATTATTTAATACTAAGGTATAATATAATTAATTTCTAAAAGTTAGAAGTGAAGATCTTATCTCTATCTAATATAATTTTTTTAGATATCCTATAGTTAGTAATAATATACTTAAGAAATATATAAGCATATTCTTTAGCGTTACTTACTTCTTTATATAGGATAAAGTAAGTATACTTTATAAGTTAGTTTATAATAATAAGAATACTATTATAGTATACTCCTATAAGGGGTTCTTAAGATTTTAGTAGTTTAATAATAAAGTTAAAAGATATAGATTACTAAGTAGTTTATAGTACTAGTAGAGGTTATAATATACTATAAGGTTAATATTAAGTAGGTTTACTTTTAAAGTAGACCTTATAATCTTTAATTACTTTTGCTATATATTCTTTAATAACCTTTTCTCTATACTATTATTATAGTTATTTCTAGGTTTTTATAATTCTTTAGTAACTATATATAAGGTAAGTATAGAACTCTATAATTGCTTTATCGTCTAGCTTACTAAGTAGGCTAGTATTAGATTGTTTAGCTATTATTAAGAGTTTAGCTACTAGTATTAGGTCTCTATTATTATTTTCTCTAAGAATTATCTAGGTTTCTTTAGGTACTAAGATATTATAGTCTAGTTATTAGCTAAAGGTATTAGCTTTATTATTTTCTAATCCTTTTTAATAAATAATTTAGAAATTAAACTCTAATAGGAATTTAGACTATCTGATTTATCGTTTATTTAATATTTTTGAAGTTATAAAGTATAAGAGATTCTTATAGTTTAAGTATATAAGTACTTTATAAATAGTTCCTAAGAGTTTTAGTCTCTACTCCTTAAAAGCTTTAATAATTACTATTAGTTCTTTATTATAGATTTAATAGTTTAGCTTAAGTTTATAGAGTTTATAAGAGAAGAAGGTATAAAGATATAGCTATCTTTTTAGGTCTTATTATAATAGTTATACTCTAAGGGTATAATCTAAGGAATCTAGTTCTACTTTAAATTATTTAGTAGGGTTTAGTATTATTAAAATTAGTTTACTACTAATAAGGTCCTTAATTTTTTAAAAAACTATTTATTAAGGTTCCTCTTATATAAAAGGTATATCTTTATAGCTAAGGTTTATAAGAACTATATTAATCTTACTATAGTTTTTAATAAATTTATAGTAGAAGTTAATAAAACCTAGGAATCTTTAGACTTCTTTAAGGTTCTTAGGTATTAGCTATTCCTTAATAGCTTTAACCTTATTTTCTAATATTTAAACTTCTCTAGGGATAATAGTAAATCTAAGGTATTTAACTTTTTATATATAGAATTTGCTTTTCTTAGGTTTAACTAGAAGCTTAGCTTCTTAAAAGGTTTATAAGATATAATATATATCTTCTCTATATTTTTTAAATATAAATAAGAAAATAAAGATATTATCTAAGTAGATTACTATATAGATATTAATATATTTACATAGAACCTAGTTAATTATATTCTAGAATATTATAAAGGTATTAGTAAGACTAAAAGGTATAATAAGGTATTTAAAATATCCTTTTTATATTCTAAAAGTAGTTTTCTATTCTTTACTTTACTTTATTCTAATTAAGTTATAAGCTCCTTTAAAGTTAAAGGTTATAAACTAATTAGCTCTATAAAGGAGTTATCTTATTTTATTAATAAGTAGTAGTAAGTAGCAATTCTTAATTATTATTTTATTAAGTATATAGTAGTTAATATATAGTTATAGTTTTTTATTTTTCTTTAGTATAAATAAGATTAAGCTTCTTACTAGTAATATTAAAAGTCTAATATATCTTTTTCTAAGGTTCTCTTTAAGGTATTTATCTAAAGCTTCTATCTCTATTAGGTTAAGTCTATAGATCTTATTAAATTATAGTTCTTTTCCTTCTTTAAAGGGGATCTTATAGTTAAAACTAATATATTCTAGTAGTCTAATCTCTAACTTAGCTATAAAGAGTTTCTTATAAACTTAATATTCTTCTAGGATAGATAGAAGTAGATTATTCTTTTATTCTAGATCTATTATTTTTAGTAGTCTTAATATAGCTTCTTTTACCTTAAAGTAATAGAGGTATTATTTTACTATTTCTAACTATATTAACTTATTTAAAGCTTAATTCTAATAGAACTACTTAAGGACTAAATTATTATAGTCCTAATAGAGTTAGCTATTACTCTAATCTATCTATAGATTATTTATTTATAGCTAGGGTAATCTTAGTACTATATTATATATTCCTATATTAATAATATTAAATTAGATTCTTTCTTTCTAATCTAAATAGCTTATCTTAAGAGGTATAGTCTTATTATAGATAGTACTTCTTTTATACTTAAATTCTTCTCCTTCTACTATATATAGGGGGTATAGTTATTTTTTTCTTCTCTATTATACTTCTAGCCTATTAATAGCTTAGGGGGTAATAAAATTTACTTTAGCTTTATTATTAATTAGTATAAGTATTATTTGTTTATTAATAGTAACTTTAAGTTCTAGGTTATTCTTATACCTTTATAATATCTAATAAATAGATCTTTTCCTAGTTACTTATTATAATCTATTATTAGTAGGTATACTTAGTTTTTTAATTATTTTAGTTATTTAGGGTAGGTAATCTGCTTCCCTTTTTATTATACTTTTAAGAAGCTATTCTTATAGATTTTAACTTATAGAGGTCTAGGTTTATTCTTTATAATTCTCTAGGTATATACCTTTTCTTAGTAGTAAACTTAGTATTTATTTTATTAATATTTATCCTACTTTATATTATTATTATATTAGTATCTTATAGGAAACTAAGGGCTAGGTTTAAAGACTATAAGGTTATCTTTAAATAGTATTATAGTCTATCTAATTATAGTAGATATTAAGTAAATCTTATAGATAGGCTTATTATTATATCTTTTAAGGTAGAACTAGTAATTATACTTCTCTCTTATATATTCTTTATACTTATTATAAAAGTATTAAAGCTAGAAGAAGGTTTAATAAAGTTAGTAGTTATTTCTTAGCGTAAAATAGTCTTCTATATATAGCTAAGGGGTATAGTTTCTATTTTATTAGTTTACTAAGGTACTATAGAAGTAGTATTACTACTTATCTTAAAGTATATTAATTTCTTAGTACTTTAGGAATTACTTAATTTTATTTCCTTTATTATTAAGTTCTTTTTTAGAGCTAAAGTTATTTATACTAGAGGTAAACCTATAGGTAATCTCTACTTAAATATATTAGTAAGTAATATTATAAAATTTATCTAAGTTATAAAGTAAGCTTTTACTTTCTCTAAAAGTCTAGTTACTAGTTATATTAAGGAGTTATTATTCTATTAGAAGATTATATTAGTATTCTAGTTCTTCTTTAGATTCTTCTTTAACTTATTTATTAAGTTTCTAATTAATTTATTTAATCCTAGTAGGATTTCTATATACGTTTTTATGTCGTTCTATATATAAGAGCATAGCTCCTAGTTATTATTCCTATAGGGGATTATAAGGTTCTTCTTAGATTTATTCTAGGTATAAGCTTTTAGTTTTTTAGAAGTATATAAGCTTTTATTTATTATTATTTTCTAATTCTTAGTCTTATATAATAGAGGAGGTACTAATAGGTTTAAACTATTAGATCTATAGTATTTTATTAGGCTATTTAGCTAGTTTTCTTATAATCTTATTATTACTAGTATATATTATTACTAAGGTTTTAGAATAAAGGTCTAAGATAGTTATATTATATCTAGTTCGTCTTAAGTTACTATCTTTTAGGTAATATCCTAATATTTCCTTATCTTTAAGGTGAATTTAATAGTTATTATTATAATATCTAGTTTATAATTATAATATATATAGTACTTTTGCGATTATATTAATTTATTAGGGTTACTTAGCTACTAGTTTCTAGGGAAGCTTTTTAGGCTACTTATAGTCCTTAGTAATATATCTTTATTTATTATAGTTATAATACTTAAGGTTTTAAGGTTTCTTATTATTAGATTTAGTTATTATACTAAGATCTATAGGTCTACTATATTATCTATAAGTAGTACTTTATTATATATTACTTTAGTTATTATAAGGTTTATTATTATTCTACTAGTAGTTAAATTTCTACTAGGGTTGCTATTAGTATTTACGTTTAAAGTTTAATCCTTATTATTTTTTACTTTTTTCCTTATAACGTTTAAAAAATTAGTTATTAATTTTAATAGTAAGGTTAGTATACTAGAGGAAGTCTTTAAGGTAGTTAATCTTAATAATCTTATCCTTAACTTTATCCTTAAGTCCTTAGTAGAATATAAAGATCTTAGTTTCTTTAGTAAAGTTAAGTTAGATACTAAGTTATCTAAATATAGTAGTATATTCCTTAGTAGACTTAGTTTGCTATAGCTATATTAGTTCTCTCTCTACTTACTATTTCTCGTTAAGGTCCTAGAAGAGAGAATATAAAGTATCTTTAAATCCTTAGAAATTACTATAGATATTATAGGTCTTAGTAGAGTATTTATCTAGTATTTTATACTTAAGGAATTCCTCCTAAATAGGTTTAAATTACCTAAAGGTTTTTCTATAAAAGTAAGTAGTTATATAGACTACTTTCTTAGTTTAGCTAGTAAAGTTACTATAATAGAAGTTTTAGTAGTTCTTAATTTAAATTAAGAATAACTTAAACTATCTAGAGGTACTATTATAGGTAATAAGGGTATTAAGTTTAAACTTTTATTATCTTCTTAGGGGAGTAGTAATAATATTAGTAGTAGTTTAGAGGGTATTAAGCTCTTCTTAGAGTTCTTAAACTTTCTTTAGGTTAGTATCTCCCTTAATATCTTTTTTAAGTTTTTTATATATTTATCTAGCATTCTAAAGTTATTTATTAAAGCTATTTATAGCTTACTTACTTTTATTAATAAAGGTTTATATTTCCTTAGATTTAGCGTTTTATTTCTAGATAATATGTTAGAGTTTTTTATATCTTTCCTTAGTAAAGGAACCTTCTCTATTAGAGTTATACTTAAGGTCTAGTATATTATAGTCTTTAACGTTAGTAAGTTCTTACACTAGACTTTAAAGCTAGTTACGTGAGGAAAATAAGGATCCTAAAGTAGGGGATTTAGCTAAGGTATAAGAAGATATACTTATCTTTTTACTATTAGTAGGTATTAATAGTTAACTTATTAAATAAGAGTAATTAAAGTATTATAGTTAGCTAGCTAATAGTAAGGTCTACTAATAGAAGCTAGGGATTAATATATAGTAATAGTATACTAAGGTTATAGTTTAGGTTATAGGTTATTAGCTTATAGTAGATTAGTCTCTAGAAACTAAAGTAATTAGTTTTAGACTTAATAAGTAATTTATAGTAAAAGTAAGCTAAGAGTATTTTAAAAATAAATATTAAGAAATTAATTACTAAAAAGCTATAAAAGTCTAATTATAAACTAAGCTTAAAATTATACTATATATAAGTCCTTTTATATAAATAGTTCTACTATCTATAAGTATTATTCCTTTTATTACTATAAATACTTATTCTAAAGTAGGATAAGTATTTATTCTAGTATTTACTAAGCGCTTATTATAGATCCCTTATCTATATTTATTCTTTATTATTACGTAACTTATACTATAGTTCTTCTATACTAAGTAAGTCCCTAGTGTTCCTATAATCCTATAGTATAAATGTCCTGTTCCTGCTATCTGACACCTAAGTAGGTCGTACAGCTGTTATCCTTATTTACAGGTCGTAACAACGAGCCCCAGCGTTATTGACGACATTCGGGCCACCGTTAAGAAGCTTGGGGTCACGCTTACCACAGCCTTCGATACGGCGTGCAGTGGTGTTATGTCTCCGGATGTCGAGGCAGACAAGACATCTCCGGCACTCACACGCAAGTGTTTGTCGGACGGCGCGGACGTCGAAGCGATGAAGTTGGCTAGCACACTCCCTGTCAAACACGATCCGGATTTTCGCCTTTGTACCACGTACAGACCCCCGGGCAGCATCGGGGCAATGGGGGAGCCTCAAGATCCTGAGTTCCCTACTCGTACCCGGAAGGTGATGAAACATGTGGTGGGAACGGCCGACCGGATTCCTAGACATCCCAATGTCATTTTCGTCAAGGGGGCTGAGAAGGGAATCGAAGAGATACAGCGTGTATCACACGGAGCTGCATCTTTGGAGAAGGTTGTCATTGAGCACCCCATGTAGTTGAGTCACCACAGGTTCTCAGACATTGGCGGAATACGGGTAATGTCCAGTTATGTGCAGCCAAATCAAGGCAGTATAGATACAAATACATACTCAGTAAAAGTGCTGGCCCCCTCCAATCATGTCTACTTCAGGACACCATGCTCTGATCTCGTCCATTCGTTTCGGCAGCCAACGCTTCGGCTGGTGGTAACCCAGCGGCGTCTCGTAAAATATCGTCTCAACAGCAAAGCGTTTGGCTTGGTCTTCTGTGGGCAGTCGCGCGTTGCGTTCCTGCAATCTTTCAAAGAACCATTGGTCTTCAACCTTTAGCCTGCCCGGGTTCTTCTGCTGCTCCTTGATGATGTCGAGAAACAATCTTGGGTTTCGTATTGACAGCCCGCCATTGTATCCGTTTCCGTGCTTCTTTAAAATCGGCGCGCCGATGAAGTCCCACTCTAGGAAGTCGTCGACTTTACTTGTTGATTGCGAGCATAAGATGCTATCCACCTGGAACAGGAGAATCCTGTTTGCCGGCGAGAACAGTTCCCATAGCCACGGACGAACCATGAAGTACGTGACGGATTTATGATCCGGGAACGCCGTGCCGGGAGGGAGGTAGAGAATGGCGATGCGCTTCGCCTCCACCAGCTGTCGGAACTGCATCGATTCTGGCATTTGCCAGTTCTCTTGCAACGTGAGGAGAACCACCGGCCACTTGGGTCCCAGAGACGATGCGAAGTGCAGCATGATCGGGAGCAGGTTCGGCACATTCGCTGGGTGGGTTTCCGTTATGACCGCGACGTTATTGTTTCGGAACATGTGCTCGGGAAGGATATGCTCCATCGCCTCGGAGCTGTAGAAGCTTTCGCCCTTGAAGATGTGCTGCCCTGCATTGTGTTCTGTTGCGGTTTTGTCTTCGGTCTTGGCGACTTCCATCGGATCTCGAAGAGTAGTTTGCGCTGTCGCCTGGGCTGTACATCAGCATGAAGAGTTAGCAATCACAGCGGGATACGGACCTTCGTGCTGAAAATATCCCAGGAACCCAGCAGGATGACGATGAAGAAAAGATGTAACAGAGATGGACCCTCAAGACATCTCCTCCCGAAGGGGCCCATATCGGCTGTTTGGATAGTGTGCAACGCGGACTTTATTCCAACAGCATCAACAAGAGATGACGACTGCTGGAAGAGCGCCGGCGGTTGTGTCCCTTAAGAGTGAACTTGTCATGACGCGATCGTGGGCGACAAGAATTAAGGGAGAGCTCAAAGAAAGTCGGAGAAAAATGGTGCCAGTCCCATTCCTTGGAGTCCGGCATTGCGCGTTCGCATGTTTTCTCTGATTCAGAAACAATAGCTTCGGATAAATCTGGCATTTGATTTACCTTGTGGAATTCTGGTTCGAAGGCCTGCGCGCCAGATACAATGACACATGCGCAACGCCCTTTGGCAGGGTGGGGGGCGCATTGCTTCCCGAGACAAATGTCTTAGCGAGGAATGCCGTGATAAGCCTCGCTGGTGTTTGGCTTGATTCGTGGCATCGTAGTGTCCTCGAAAATCCTGTAGCCCCTGACCAGAAGCAATCGACTTTTCGGCGAAAACAATCGCGCTCACTATAGCAGATTGAACACCATCAACAGAAAGGGGCGGGTTGGTGGGGATACCGACTGGCATTCATGGCTCAACTTCGCTTCTATTCCAGACTCATACTCACTATGAATGGGATCAAATTGCGTCTTCGAGGCTGCGTCGGTGAGACCAATGCACGTATCTTATTGTTCTCGTGGCTGAACGTCATGGTCAAGGCTTAATTCTCCGGAAGTCACAATTCGATCCGATCCATTGTCAGAAAGAAATGAACGGGAGTCTCTCGATGGTGGACGCCAGGGAGACACAGGTACGTATTGATACATCAGCATTCATTCCGTTCAGCTATGATGGTTTTCTTGGCCAATCACGTGATATCGTTTGACTTGCTTACCGTGACATGAGCAAGTCATTTTCTAAAATGGAGTAAGAAGAACATCTCATTGCTTTTTTTCTTTGCCAATACTACCATTAACTCCTTCAGCGGCCGGAAGCTCAGCCATAAGTAGATCACCTCTAGGAGCAGTAGGCAAATGCAATACCGTGTCATTCAACTACCAAGAGCTAGATAAAGGCCATTGCTGTGTAGACACAGGTAGTCCTTGAAGAAATCTGAATTCAAAATGTAGTACACTCAGTGAATGTGTACTTGTTCTCTCGAGACACCATGCTCTTTAATCAGACGTTCTAGCCCGGATTCCCCTGGCTCGGCGTTTGCTTTGATCTCCATTCGTCCCACTTTATACGCCCGCCGACTGCCATCAACAACCTCCCATTCCAGTATGAAGAAGTAGAAGGTCTCGAGGTAGCCCTTGGTTACTTCCCTGATGTTTGTGGCCAGAACCATCATACCCCAGCTCCCGGCGGATAGTTGTTCGGCAATTCCTTCTCTGCCCGCAATATTGAGTCTATTCCCGTTCATGATGGGATCTTCCAACCACGCAACCGGTGTTGACCATGAGGAGGTTCGGGGCTCCGCCCAAAAAGAGACGGTAGTTTCCGATGTGTCCTCCGTTATAGTAAGAAAGATGGGGACCGAAAGAAGATAAACGTCGGCTTCAAGAACGTGGAACTCAAGCATGGGCGAAACCTGTTGTCTGAGCTAGATACAGTCTTCTAGCGTATACGCGGGAGCGTGTTCATTCGTGCGGAATCCAATCCCAGTTGGCCACAGAAATAGCTCATCTTTTAGTTGAATTGACTGTCCCCAGATAATACCGACGCCCAGAGATTTGGCCCAACTCCAGGTGGGAAACTTCGACGAGTGTGGCCATTCTGGTGATTCATCTAGTGAATCAGTTCTTTCCCAATGCCAGCTTAGGCCAGATACAAAGAATCTTTCGGCCGAAATTTGATCATGGTAAAGTGCAAAGGGAATGCCGAAAATGTTGTAAATTGGAGCTGAGGTCTTTTCAAACTTCCTAGAAATCCCCCGCAGGCCATGGAAGATGTCGGCTGGATACGTAAAGTTTCTCTTTGAGTATGCGGTCGTAGTCAATTTGAACTTTTCGAAATTGTCCATGATCGAGACTGAACTATTTTCAGTCGGAATGAAAACCATGACGGAGCGCCAACTGCTGATACTGGAAACAGCCATGGCCGAGTCGTACTCTTCGACGACTTTCTCCGCGTTCGTACCAGTGGGGTCCAAATACCCCAGGAGATCGTGAGCCTTAGACTTCTCGCATTGGAGAAATACTGAGGACTCGGTGAATATTAGTCTTCGGTGGGACAGAATGCTTTCTTGAAAGGTCCATCCTCGAGTATTCCAAACAGAGCCTTCTACTTCATCTTCAGGGTACTTGAGCTGAGCGAAGCTCAACTGCCCCTTTCTCCAAGTTTGCACAATCCTCTGTTTCCCAACACCGGGAAGCCCATAATTGTCGTCTCTTCCTGCGGCTGCAATAATTGTCAAGACGGCGCATTCGTAAATCTGGTCCATGATCTGGATTTGTTCCATTTTGTCGCTCTCATCGTCTTGGCGAATACAATATCTATCTACCCAGAGATATCGATATCCTAGATTGAGTGTCACTGAAATCGCGTCCGCGATGGTTCGTGGAAGGTCTCCCAGTTCTGTGTTCGAAGATGGCGTGGCTGTGGCTGGAACCGAACCCCAGACGTAGCTGAGGGCGACATAGCGTGAGTCCCTTTCTGCTCGGATGATACGCCTCTCAACGCAGTCAATAAGTCGAATGTGTGGTGTCGGGCGGTTTTGATTCTTCAAGCATTGAGGATGATGCTCGTTGCAAGTTTGTATCCACGTTTTCACGAGATCGAAGTCCACGAACTGAGACGTTAGACGGGGCTCAAACAACCCCGACATCCCTGAGCCTCTGACGCAGACGAGGGGGCTTATCATTTTGGAGGCCTTTTCGTCAGGGGGCGCGGCTGGTACTGCGGATATGTAGAACGCGTTCTCGATTCCGTCCCGTCCGACACTTTGGTAAGCCGTCGGGGCCCAGCACTCTGGGCCTTTGCCACCATCCCTGAAAAAGCGATACCAACTCTTCGGTCGGTACCATCGGTCAGACGCCACGATTCTTTCGAATGGCCTTCCACATATTCGCTCGAATCTCATTTTATCTGGATTCAGCAACATCTTGAGAAGACTTTCGCAGAACCAGCATGAGGGAGGGAATCCGTCGCTTCGATCTTGAACCCAATCACCTTGCCACCGATTCCAGTCCGAACGAGTGGTCAAGTCTTGAAGAGAAATGTAGTGGCGCGCATTTGCGGCTTCGTCCCACGCTACCTCATCGAAGGCGGCCTCGAAGTCGATCCGCGCGCAATCAGCACACAAATTCGTGTCAGTGGGGCTTTTGTGGACATTGTTGGTGATATCTCCAGCGATAGTGATGTCTTTGCGTTCAGAAATAGCGGGATTTGCGTGACACGAAGACATCGCAGACTATCCGGAGAATGAGTATGAAGACAATCGCAACCGTTTCTATCAGGTGTGATCAGGTCATGATGCGGGTTCAATCTGACATGGAAAAGCTGGCGGAAGTGGGGAAGTCTCGCCTCCATCGACCTGCATGGGTCCAGGTGCAGAAAGCCAATGACGTTCTCACGACCCTGGTTGGCGTTCACGCTACTGTAATGATGAACGATTACTGCGGCCGACAGGTGCGGATAGTCGTCCTGAACACTGGGAGGCCAACAGCAGCGAGTTCTTTTCAATTGCATGGCATATACTTTCTTATAGTAGGTCCCGGTAGGCTTGAAACCTGATTCAGTTCTACGTCTTAATGTGTACACGCCAGAATCAATATGTGAGAGAGAAGTTGCCTCAGTACAGTGGGCCGATTGAGAGTACATGGAATGTTTCTTGCCGAGGTACCTATGTAGTCACAACAGCAATTGAAGCCCGAATTCTAGGCTGAGTATCAAAGACAATTCTTTCCCTCGCAACTACCTAGGTGATTGACTAGTCGCGTTCACGGATTACATGGTTCGGTAAGTCCCATTCTCGTCATCCCTGATGAGACCCCAAGGGTGCCACGAGGTCTGGAAGCTTGGACCGAGCTATGAATCGATCGGGTGAAACCCGTAATCCCCTCATCATACACTGCCATCCCTTAAGACAACTTATGGAGAGAAGGAAGGGGACTAATTTGGTGGCAGGGCCCGACATGCCGACGGCGTTGCGCAACTTCCGGCCTCCGACATCAGGACTTCTGATGGCGTTGCCAATCCGTCAAGAGTTGAGAACGACTCATTTGACCTGTTTGAGTACTGCTGTTGTGGTTGCCAACTGAGCCTTGGCAGCATAGTGCTTTCCAAGCCATCAAGATTGTAGTCATGAAATCGGAGACAAAGGTCAAAGCTCACCATCGAGGAACACTGTCTGTGTCAAGCGAGGTGTCCCGTGAGGGTGAGCTTCTATCAAAAGATGGCCCAGGGTATCTCAAAACGAGGAAATGGGCAAATTATCGCCGATGTCGCCGACGGCAGAGTCATGGCAATGTTCACTAATTCAACGCTTCGCTAGTCAGGCTGAAGTCTATCCTCACGTGGCAAAACTGTTGCTGACCATTTCGCGAGACGTTCGTATTTCCGGTAGCTCTAGTCATTGACGATTGGGAACCCATGCTCTTTCCAGCCCCTCTCCCGCCGGATAACCCGCCCGATCTAGGTGGGCAGCGCACATTCTCCGCGGGGGACAAGGTTTGCTGTAGACGCTGTGCTTCCCCAGTGGGCGCACCACACCTGTGTAAACGCCATTTTACCTTCAAAGCATCACATGTTGCCATGTATGTGGTACAAATAGTCGCCGTCATCTCTGGTTGACAACTAGGTATGAAAAAGGAACTAAGAGGTGTTCTTTTACTTAGACTTTGCAGCGACGCGACCTGCGTCGGATCGTTCACGGTACCCTGCGCGCCTATTGGAGTAGACAAAAGAGTTTCGGGCTAACCTCAAACCATGATTCAAGGTTTAGCTAGTAACTTGGAAGAAGATTCTTAGAAGACAGGCTGAACCTAGGCGTGTAAGGGCGCACATATCCTCAAATAATGAGGGGTTGCGTTATATTTGCTGCCCACCACGCTTTCGAACGTCTCCATCGGTTCCTCATGGCCTTCTTAGATGCCTGTTCACCATGTCAGCCGCGGCGCAACGCGGGACATTGGCGCCTCTCCCAGAAAACCACCGGCTGGGCTTGATCGTCTTGACAGCTTTCTCGCTTTTATCATTCGTGTCGACTACTGCCTTGTGGCTTTTCATCTCGTACAAGCTACTTTCAGAACGTTTAGAAGAGCGAAGGCGGAAGAGGCGAAGGGCCCGTCGACGAAATGCATCCGCCGCAACAGCTGCCGCCCCGCAGTTCCCCGACCTATCCCTCGGGCTCGACGCCCCATGCTCCGGCGCCACCGGCTTTGAGCGTATTCTGGAGCTGGACCGGTTAGCTGCGGAAGCCCAAGAAAGACCGCCCGACACCAATTCTCAAGAAGCCGATGAAGATGCCGAGCCGCAAGTGCGCAACCCGTTTCCGATTCTTGTTTACAATCTTTTGCTTGCGGACATGATGGAGGCCCTTGCATATGGGCTGAGCTCCTATTGGGTAGCTGTTGATGGTATATTTGCGCCATCCGCGGTATGTTGGGCGCAGGGCTGGCTGGGGTCGACGAGCAATTTAGCGGCCAGTCTCTTTCTCGCAGTAATTGCGGTGAACACTTTCTTGACTGTGGGGTTGGGCATCAAGCCACCACCATGGGCAGTTTACACGGCGATTGCTGGGCTGTGGATTTTCGACTTCAGTATCAACGGAGCGGGGGTCCGGGTGGCTGAAGCGGACCCGGAGACTCCCGGCGAGTCTTTCTTCATGAGAGCCAATGTGTGGTAAGAAATCCCCTTTCGCATGGATTCAATTAAATCATTGCATACGTCTGAATGAGCTGATGTGGACTTCATTGCGTCTAGGTGCTGGATCTCGAATGCATACGACCCATGGAGACTCTGGGCTCATTATTTCTGGGTCATAGTCTCTATTGGCATAACTATTATTCTTTACTCATTTGTTTTCTACACACTCTGGCGACAGAAACGGAGCTGTCGTCATCTACCAGAGAAACGAACGTCTATACACAGCGACGTACCGCCCTTAAGGGTTGAGACGCCGCAACAACAGGAAGGCCCCCGGCCGTCTGGGTACCACCCAGCCTTTCTCGCTTATCCCTTCGTCTATATAGCCTGCAGCGTCCCCTTGGTAGTAGGACGCATTACGTCTCTGCAGGGTATCGATCTTGGGGTTCCCTACTTCGCCTTTGCGGGATGCGTTCTGGCCCTGAACGGTCTGTTCAACTCGATATTGTGGACGACGACGATTCTATGCAGTGCGCCCAAAGACGCTCACGACACAGGACTCGACCGATTCGCTTTTATGAGAACTCCAATACGAGAGTTCGGAAACACCGTTATTATCAGCGGGCCTGCTAGCAGGAGAGTGCCGCTTTGGGAGATCACCCCCGGCAGTAGCCATAAGCGTTGGTGGTGGTGGCAGCACGGTGGCCAAAGAGGCTGGGGAAGAACAAGGTCTTACGCGAGTATGCATAACACGCCTAGTTTGCGATCAGTTGAAGTCCCTGCTTATGAGATGCAGAGTCCAGCGGAGGGTCCACAGATACAGATGGACGTCGTGACAGCAGTCAGCAGTGAGAGAGCAGACACGGAAGGAAAGTAGAGATGGATGAGAGCCAGCCGGTTATTTGGAATTATTCTGGTCCAAAACTCCTGCTCCAAGTGGCAGGTAATTGTCTGGACATGAAAGAGTAACAGCCGGGGATGAACGCACCGGACATCAGGTGCCAGATTTGTAGACTGCTTGGATTAAACGTTTTCTACTATGAACAGAAGGTATACCAAATGAATGTTTAAGGTCAGATATAATACTTGCGACAAGAAGTGAAGCTCAAAATTCACGGATCATGCTAGACTTTACCTACGGAAGCTACGATTGGCTGGTTGGTTCACCATGCAATTCCCAACCGCACCATGCATGAGTTGGCCGAAAATGACATCTTCGCCGCCAACATACGAGGCAGCTTGCATACTCATCTCGCTAAGAAGAGGGGTAAATAGAGACACCTATTTAAACTTCATGAGACACTTGCTTCCAAATCGCTGGCTTATCTCACCTTTGCTGCCCTGCAATCCCATGTGCAGTTGGGGTTTCAATCCTGAAGGCGACGCATCATTCAAGCACTTGGTAAAGCCACCATTTGCTATGGCTAGCATTACCACAAGAGCCGCTGCTACGGCAGGCTTGACAGCCAGTGCGCAATCTCTATCCAGCATCCAAAGTCGAACCACTGCTAATCCAGCCTTCAGAGGACAACGACGATGCTCTTGTGCCTGAAGAGGTGTGATATACTTGGAGCATTTCAAAAGCATCCGAGTTCTGCTGTTGACCTTCTCATAGGTACTTGGAGATGACAACTCTGTAGCCCAGGTAAGACCTTACCGCCTCTACGAGTGTTGCCATCGGCGGACTGGGCTCACTAGACATATTAGGAGAGCCTGGCTTCATCGACCACGAGTGTGACAAGTTCCATCTTGGAATATAGAATGGAAAATGGAAGAACTTATCATACCTACAATGACGGAAGTAAGTCTTTTGGGTTGCCGAATGCGGGCAATACTCAATAATGTCAGAATACTCTATGCCGAACGACGAGAGAGAGAATAATCGCCTGGGTAAGTAGCGATTAGCCTGGAAGAAACTCCCCAACCCGTATTAAATAGTCTTGAATCGTTAGATCTGCAACATAATCTTTTCATCCGGACCTTCGATGATCGCCTCGGCACCGCGCCGCCCAACAACACCGGCACAAAGGTTGGAAGGGTTCTCGACATCGGCACCGGCTCTGGTATCTGGGCCAAAGACTTTGGCGATGAACATCCCGAATCAGAAGTAAGTCCATTGAATATCTCAGCACGCTTCGCACTGGAAATCTACTGACACTTCTAACTAGGTCATTGGCGTTGATCTTTCCGTTGTCCAGGCAGGCTTGTACGTCCCAGCGTTTTCTTCGTCGGTGACAGAGGAGACACACTCAATCTAACTCGAGTCTCCCAGTGTGCCGCCGAACGTCGCTTTTGAAGTCGATGACATCGAGGAGCCTTGGACCTTCTCGAACGGATTCGACTACATCCATAGCCGAATGATGACTGGGAGCATTGGTAATTGGGACAAGTACCTCCAGAAGTGTTACGAGTGAGCTTCCCCTGCCCGCTCATTAACCAAGGCCAAACTCTAAGTATGTCTCATGTACAGCAACCTCAACCATGGGGGCTATTTAGAGCTTAACGACATTGATGCCGTGCCTCTCTCCGACGACGGAACCCTCACAGAAGACACAAACCTCATGAAAAGCGTCCGCTTGTGGCATGAGGACCTCGCCGGCCTAGGGAGACATTTCCAAGAGTTCAGCCGTTTCAAGGACGCCTTGCTTAAGGTCGGATTCGAAGACGTCCATATTAAGAGGTACAGGTGGCCGACCAACGGATGGCCCAAAGACAAGAAGCACAAGGAACTCGGTATCTGGAACCTCGAGAACATTGCGCCGCACTGGGATGGCTTCATCATGGCCCCCTTAACGCGAGCTTTGGGCTGGACGAAGGAGGATGTGCTCGCCCTCGGCAACGACGCTCGTCGCGACTTTGCCGACAGAAGTATCCATGCTTACTTCAATATGTGAGAGACATCCTTTCCCATTTATTTGCAAGAAATATGCCTAACCTCTTTCACTTAGCTGGTCGATCTACGGAAGGAAGCCCTCGGCTTAAATTTGGAAGTAGCCGCGAAAGTTCTTCGGTTGAATCGGTTGACTTAAATGAATCACAGCTAGCTTCTGTTCAAAATAAAGGTTTCTAGATCATCTCCTGACAGGCCAAAACATCCTAAATATGACCGACTGGTAGTCAAACTGATCTTGCCAATAGAAGGGCCAACCAAATTCTTCACCCAGTCTTTCTCATCGCCGCAACGAAGTCTGGCTATGTTACTTGAGATTGTTCCGGCCGTTGACTGGGATATCATTTATGGCTCATCAAAGTCACACGGCTCATTCTTGCTGACCTTACTCTACGTGAGATCAAGGCTGGAATCCCCTTCCCACATTACCATAAATTCACAACAGTACTAGGTATCCTTGCGTACTACAAGGCTACAAGCGATGTTCGCTGTGTAGCCTATCTACGAAATAGTCGAGCCGAGTAATTTCTTTTCCCTCGAGCCCCATCTCTGACCCCAGGACTGTTGAAAGGGACCTTCATATCAGTCGTCGGCCTGGGTTGTGCATGGATAAGGTTGGCGGAAACACCCGCCTTGAATGAGATCAGTACAAGGATTTTATGCAGGGCAAAGAATTCGCCAGCTCCCCGCGTTGTGCGCCGGATGCGATTCTGAAGTAACTTCGTCACGCATTGCGAGTATATTGACGTCAAATAGAAAACATATCTCATCAATTAAAGCATAAGACATCAATATGCGAATAGTGACATTGCCGTGTACGTGGGTGTCTCTCCGTTGTTGTACGGCGGAATATTGGGCATTGGAGGGCGTCTGTCTATGAAGAAAACAGGGCGAGAAGCATCGGACACGTAAGTACACACTTATGCTTATCTTTTGTCTGCAAGATGTGATCGGCAGGGAAGTGTCCGACTTGCATCCAGTAGGGGGCACTTCCATATATGCAGGCGATGCGGCGCTACTGAATCGATCGTTGTGGGATGCCGAATTCTTGGAACTTTCTTTGAGGACCAGCCGTCACTCTTCCATACCCGTTGGTCAGAGACACTGATAGCAAGTAGGCATAGCGGACTGTGACTTGACAAAAAGGGACTGATTCTTCTTAAACTTACTCAAAACGTCTTTCAAATGCGTGTCAAGATGGCAGTGACCTAATATTCTGGGCTTAACAACCCCTGACCGGTTTGCTTTTTCTCGGGTCAGGTAGCCACGCAAGACGGTATCTCAGTCAAGATGGCCCATGAAATAGATTTCCAGGCAGTATTTTAGGACTTGGGTTTCCTTCTCCCAGCATGTGAATCGGGAAGAGTGCCGCATCTTTCAGTTCACAGCTTCATTCCGACTTTGCCATGGACGCCGACAGCCCCACCTGTCCCCAAGACAGTAACTCAACAGACTATCTCCGTCGAAACATTGCTCAGGTTTGGAGAAATGGCCAAAGAGTTGATGATCTGAGATTTGAGTGGTGTCCATCTCTTCCAGGGTGTCGTCCATCGTCGGCGTTCGATTCAAGAAGAAGGGGGCGGTCGCCTGAGCTTGTGGCGGCTTTGGAACGTTGGAGTTGTTGCAGCGACCGCATCTCGAGCTACGATGGTTGAAGAGATCAGACTCTAGAGGTGCGGAAAAGTGACCGGCATTGGAATGGATGGGTGCATCTTCGACATCAAAGTCGCAATGGCGTTTGCCGATGTATCTAAGCGCTCCATATAGACTGAAGGTGAAACCCGGCCCTTTCCCCGTCAACCTTTCGATTGCGCGGGATTCAATGATACAGCTAAGGACAAGGGTTGAGTGAGTGGAAGTGCACCTCCGATCAATGTTTTCGGCCTAGGGCAATCAATATTGGAGGCGCCCGAATGTTCTCAAGTAACTGGAGCAGTAAGCTTAATTCAATCATGCGGGGAACTGGTCAGGGAGATGGCGATCCCGAGCTTGACACCTGCAGCCGCTCCAATTAGACTGTACCCTCGGAAGTTGAAGTGCATCGAACGGCATATATATTTTCCCTTGTTACAGACGTCAACCCCACGAGGTCAGTCTGCACATACCACACTGAGGCGGGATTCCGCCAATGTAAAAGTCGCATGACAACAGAGCCAATGCGAGCGTACTTTCATATCATGGACGATATATATTAACTCGATGTAGACTGAGCAATGGTAAGCCGTAGCTGGTGCGGCCTTCGGAAGGAATTATTATAAAGTCACATTGAATGTCGCTGGTATTTGCGAGCTTGACCATGTCGTTATAGCAAAGACAATTCTTGAAAATTCCCCTACACGAGATGAAGGGAAAGTCCACTCTTTTCAGCCTTCTGGCCTTGGTTCGCTTTGTCGCTGGTGCTGCTGTGGGCTCCCACGACGGTACACGCCTGGAAAGACGCGCGGAGGGTACCCCTGTCGTCAACCTTGCCCAGACCTCGGGTACTCCTCAGCACCTAGCTTCAGGCTTTATCTACGGTCTGCCCGACAATGCAGATGGCTCTGCCAGCACTGTTATTCCGAGGGAGCTCGCTGAGGGCACTGGATATATTTACAACCGTGCCGGCGGAGCTCAACTTCCCTCTCCCAGTCTAGGCTACGCTTCTGGCCAGCTCACGGTATGTTTGATGTCCATCCCTCGAACCGGATCCATCATCTGATAGCTTCTTCCAGGGCCGCCTGCAATCTTTCTCTTCCAATTACAAGACTGCAAGGAGTCACGGTGCCGGCTTTCAGCTGCTCGTTCACGACCTCTGGGGCGCCGACGGCGTCCAGGGCACCATTCCTTGGCCTGGCGACAATGGTAATTGGGCGTTGTTCGACACGTTCCTGACCCAGGTAATTGCTTTCATCAAGAACAACAATCTTTAAAGTGGTCTTGAGCTTGATCTGTGGAACGAGCCCGATGCTCCTCAATTTTGGGGTGCTTCGTACGACCAGTATCTGCAGACGTGGACACGCATGTTTCAGCGCTTCAAGTGAGTTCTAAGACACCAAAGCCGTCTTAATCGGGATTCATAGAGGGAGAAAAGTCTGAAAAGAGCGAAAGTCACTGACCAAGATTAGGTCTGAACTTCCCAGCGTCCCTATCTTAGGTCCATCCATCTCACAACCACCTACCACAGGCAACACTCGATGGACTGCTTGGCTCGACCATGTCAAATCGACGAACACCGTGCCAGACAAGTACACCTATCACATCCTCACCGCTACCGGCTCCGCCTACACTCCCCGCAATGCACAGGACGCCCTGAAGAGCATGACCTCAGCCCGCGGCATGGCCATGATGCCTGTCAGTGTTAACGAGTACGGTGCCATCGATGGTGGCGACCAGACCAACTCAGCCAGTGCGTGGTACATCGGCGCTTTTGAGCGCGAAGGCGTCTCCGGTCTGCGTGCGCACTGGGGCATGGGCGCGGCCAATCTACACAACGGCATGGCCGGCCTGGTCAACTTTTCGGGGAGCAACTACTTCCGCGCTGCGCAGTGGTGGGTGTACAACTACTACACGCATTCAATGACGGGCAACCGCGTCGCTACGACGTCTTCGGGAGACCGCCTCTTCGAAGTCTACGCCACGCGCAGTAGCAGTGCCAATTTGGTCAAGATCCTGACCGGCCTTAAGTCATCCGCTGGAGACCGCGTCTATGATGTGCGTGTCACTGGGCTCAGCGCCGTGGGCATTTCTGGTACCGTGAAGATCCGGACACTCCGTTTCAATCACGTCGACTGGTGGCTCGAGGGTCCCGCGCCTACTGATCTTGGTATTGTTACGCACACCGTCACTAACGATGAAGTTACCTTCTTTGTCGATCCCGACAATCAGTACACCGCTTATGCTTTCGAATTCGTCAGTTAGAGGGCCTACTTAGCGCTTAGCAGGGAATGTATATTGTCGCAATATCAAGTATGCAGATATATATAGTATACACACGTGTTAATCTAAATCTATGATGTATTGTTTGAGTGGGCCAGCGTAATGCGGCCTCCCAAGGCGCAACGTAGGTAATCGAAAACCATGGCCGAGGGCAACTTCCACGATACCAACACGAAGCCAGCAATAGTAGCAGGATATATTGAACTCGATCGTTAGTTATGGTGCCCAAATACGGTGAAGGAGAGATTTTCGAACTCCTAGTATAGTTTCTTCATCTTGCCTGTCCCTCAAATCTAGGTTGGTCGATAATCCAAGCTCTTCATAAGACCTTAGTAGACCTTGACACGAACCTGTAAGACATGTTACAATGAGATAAGCCCATGATCAGGCCTTAGTGAGCCCCACCAACAATCCACTTCACTTGCATGGGCAAGGTCTGTCTAAAAGCGATCTGAGATCCCTGTCAACGTCGCTGATCACCATTGCAGGGGGCAGGTTAGGAATCCTTGGGGCTGATGAGTTGTCGTCTTATCTCTTGTCCAATCATGAGATCAACACATATCACTACCTTCTTGTATTTACTTTGTTTATCATCTACGACCACGTAAAGTAGTTCTACACACATATATTCGAGTTCAGTTTGTTTGGAAGCAGAAACACATCACTTGCGGGAAAGAGTTAAGTGCCCGTATGCTAAGATCAGCTCTGGGTGTATAATATGAAATGTGCAGCTGCCGTACTTGTCTCCACATGATTTGCTTCTATAAGGAACTCTGGGCCCAGCCTCACAGTTAATCCCTCTCGCCATTGATCTGACATCGTCTCAGCCACCGCTAGGCACTTCTCGCTCGGCCGCCTGGACGGATCTTGCCAGCTAGCGGCTGCTTCCGCCAAAAGGTTTTCCAGAGACCGGAACGTGAAATAAATGTCTGACTCAACATCGCCCTGGCGACTGTTTTCCAGTACCCGATTAAACCATCTTTTATCGCCGGCTTCACTGATTAACACGCCAAACAATAGCGTCGTCGTCCTTGCTGCATGAGCATTACGTTTGAAAGAAATTCGGACCAGAGCTCCATGAGCTTCGGTAGCGTTGAAACTTTCTGAGGACGACCGAGAGGCTTCAAATGGAGGACCCGCAATCTGAAACTTTCTCATCCTAATGAATCCGGCTCTTGACCTCCTATGTCTCGGAATAGCATCAATACTCTCAACTGAGAAACCCTCAGATGAAGGCCTTGAGTCTGGGGAAACTGGAATGAGAAGAAGGATCGCATACTCGCCAAGCCTATTCTTTGTGTCAGGATACGCAAGACGAGATTCTTGGTCATTGCTGTCGAATCCCCTCGAAGGGACAAAGATGTCGAGATGAGTCGCTTTTACACCATCCGTCTTAAGCGACAAACGGCTCTTCCAGCACAGCGCAGTAGGCCGTGGACAGTCTCGCACAACCTTGTAAGTGTCCAACGTCGGTGTCTTTTCCAAAGGAATCCCGACGAGATGCCCATCAGTTGTACCTGCCGAGAGCACAGCAATGTACTCAAACGGGCGAAGCCAAATGTCCGAGCGGGGCAGCTCAGCAAGTCGGATGATTGGAAGCTGGATGGAGAGGCCAAAATTGGTCATCGAGTACGGCACCGGCCGACTGGATTCGTCCCTTGCAGGATGGTACTCCCGCGTGTTCCTAAAGTTACGTGGCGACGGCGCCAGCATGCTCGTCCACAACGGTGGATCATCCTCGTTCCAAGACCAGCAGAAGAGCGACTCGTCCGTGGAGATCCTGAGTATCTCTTCCTGCAGCCGTGTGAAGGTCCTCCAGCCCTCGCCGTACAGCAGCGGCATGTTGATGTCGAAGATTCCGAGCATGCAGTACGCCATATCTTCCACGCGGGAAGTCTTGCGACATGAAAGCTAAGACATCCTCTCTGCGACGCTGGCGCCGGAGATTGGCGCTATGCGCTTCCTCTTGTAAACCAGGTACGCGGTGCTGATACCGGTGACCTTGGAGATAGTTCCCACCAACGACTTCCGCGTGCCGACTTGTCTCCACTCCCGGGAGAAGAACAAGACCTGGCGGGGGGCTAGAAGCTCTTGCAGCGTCCAGCCGCGCGTAAACCACTGACTTTGAGATATTCTAGATAGCAGGGCATCTTTGGAAGCGGCTTCATCGCAGTCCTCGGCCTCGGAGACGTCAGAGAGGTAGGCGTAGCAAATCTCGGCGTCCCTGTACCACGCGAACATGGAGTTGATGGCCTCAGCTAGCTCAGCCGAGCTATCCTTGTTGATGCAGTTGGTGTCGATCCAGAGGTACCCTATGTCTTGGCTGATTGCATGTCTCCGGGCGAGCTCAATCTTTTGGAACCCTGTCCTCTCGCGGGCGACGGCCATGTTCTTCCAGTCCTGGAAGGAGACCTCGTCTGGGCCCCAGGTATGGGAGAGGATCGCATAGCGGGGTACATTGTCGCCGATGAACTCTTCCAAGGCGAGGGTATTCACGTTGATGAGGCGCATGGCGTGGAGACCTTGGGAAACAAGTGCGGTCGACAAATGCAGATTGCCCTCTTCATACCTTGGCTCCGATTGGCCAACGATTCGCAACACTGTTTCAAGCGGTGTGGAAGACTTTAGTCACACATGTCAGCCCCCGCTGATCCACGTTGTTGTCGCGATGAAGATCCAGCTTGTTGCGACAGCTGGCACCGGCTGGCAAAGAAATTGGTTAAAGACGTTGAACCGTACGTAAATGGACGTCAATAGAATACGTTTCTGCCGGTGTTCACAGGTGGTGGTGATAGTGGTGATGAAGACGATTGTTTATTCGCTTGTTCGTCCTTCTTTCTGACCGGATACTGGTGAACTGCAGGGCGTGAGAGTTCTTGTCTTATTAGTTGGGGAAACGGCCTACCTGGTACTTCATTTGCCTTATTCGGGAGGGGATTGAACGTCGCACCACTCTCTCTATTGGCGTATCTTGACAGACCTTGACTCAAATGTGGAACTGTTGAACGCTCAGCAACGCCTCAGAGCCATTGATTGTTAGACATTCCATATTACCAGGCTCCCTGTGGGCGCTGCAAGATAAACTACCTCGTCCGCAGTCTCTCAGGTTACTGTTAAAGATCATCGACGACAATTCTGCCTGACTGATCCTTTCGATCCAGAACTCAAGTCGACGGCAACCACAATGACCAGCAACAAGGATAGCGGAGAGGTTGCTGTGCAGGAACAACATCAGCACCTGTCGAAGTGGCGCGTCAGCTCGTGAGTCCATTCTCAGAAACGTCGTGCCAAAGCTGACCAGGACCGACGGCAGACCTTTTTTCCAGACCGTTCTGGTTGGAATCGTTCTTTTCCTCAATCCCGGAATATATCTCGCTATCACAGGGCTCGGCGCCGGCGGGAAACAGCCCGAGCTGATTGGGATCGTCAACGATGCTAACGTCGTTCTTTACACCCTTTTTGGTGCATCTGCGGTTGTTGGTGGCGGCGTGATCAACAAGATCGGGCCTCGATATTCCCTTATGATAGGGGTTACTGGCTATCCAGTGTACTGCGGCTCTCTCTGGTTGGTGTGACATATTTTGAATCCATTTGCAATTCCGACTGATATGTGGTCAGGTGGATAGACAAAGGCGAGGGCAAATGGTTCGTGTTATTCGGTGGTGCGTGGTTAGGTCTCTCGGCTGGTATTTTATGGGCCGTTCAAGGTAAGAATCCGACTGCCTTGAGCTCGTTCAATCTGAGGTGTGCTAGGACATGAAATGCATACACTTCAGGGGCACAATGTCACATTGGTACGCATAGCTGACCTCAGTCAGGATACATCTGCACGTGCTACCCGATTGAGTCTGAAAAGGGCTTCTACATCGCCACGACGTGGATTTTGAATGCTCTGGGTTCTGTCGTTGGATCAGGTAGGACATTCCCTTCTCTGTAATGGCGCACGCTAACGGCTTATTGTAGCCGTTGTGCTTGGAATCAACATCAGCAACACCTCCTCGTCGGGGGTACCGCCAGCGGTATATCTCACCTTCATCTGTCTCGAGTGCGCCGGGATCTTCGTGGCGGCTCTTCTGATGGACCCAAGCAAGATCAGACGCAACGACGGACGACCAATAGCCTCGTTTGATGCGGAATCCTGGTCCCGGGAACTGAAGAGCTTGTTTCTAACCTTGAAAGAACCGAGGATGACCCTCATCACGTTAGCGATCTACAGCTGCGAGATGTACCTGTCGCTATCGGGGTCGTTCAACTCCTTCTACTTCAACTCGCGAACAAGATCGTTGGCAAACGTGAGATCATGCACTAACTCACGCCTGCTGCAAGAGAAAACGCTGACAAGTGAAACCAGTTTTGCTATTGGACCGTCCAGGTCATCGGCTCAGCCGCCATCGCATGGACATGCGACGCAAAATTCTTTGGCCGCCGTCGCCGTCGCGCCTTCATCTCCGCCGCCTTCGTTGCCGTTATCATGGGCGGCACCTGGATCGCTCTTCTGGCCTTTCTTGCCTCCAACGACTTTGACCGTACTGGTCCGGTCATCGGCATCGACTGGACCGATGGCCGACGTTTCGCTGGCCCCTTCGCACTCTACATGATCCTCGGCGCTTCATACCCGATCTTCCAAAACTTCTTGATCTGGGTGTATAGCACCTTCTCAAAGGAGCCGCGGACGCTCGGCCGGTACAGCGGGTATTTCAAGGGTGTTCAAGCGTTCGGCACAGCCACTGCTTTTGGGGTTGATGCAAGATATGTATCGTTTCTCCATCAAGCTATTGTGTACGCGACTTTGATGCTTGGGGGGCTGGGGCTGGCGTCAGTTAGTGTGTATCGATATACGAGTGATACGAAGTATGGCCAGGAGGAAGGGGTAGTTGTTCCGGAGAAGTTTGATGGACGTTACTAAACTGGGCTGTTCCATCACCTAGAGGTAACTAGAAGCCTGTTCGACTCTCAATCTTGTTACTAGCACTATCAAGATCTCTTAGACAAACGAGCAGAGTATCTTTTCCATGCGCATACCATCTCTGCCAAGGCATCTTCCATATCCAGTAGCCAAATATCCCATGTTATCCCACCTCAAAATTACAAGCTCGTCTGCGCCTGTTGCTCGCGCGCCGCCCTCCTCTTAGCCTTCTTCTGATTCTCAAAGAAGCAGCACAACCCACACCCCGCAACGACACAGAAAAACACAGAATCATCATCTGCCGCTGAAGAGCGTTCCCTCCTTGACTCGGATCGCGACATGTGTCGTCTTGACATTGATCACCCGTCGGCTCGGGGCCACCGGGAACCCAGTGGTCCACATGCCCTCCCACCGGAAGCTCGGGCGGCGTCGGCGTCAGGATCGCCCTGTCCGTCTCGTCCCAGCTTATTACCCACGGGGGCTGGATCATCAGGCCCGCGGTGAAGGGCTCCTCCCCGCCCACACGTACAGCGGTGTATGTGACGTGGTCTTGGGCGTAGAGTGTGCCGACGCAGATGGGATGGTTGATGGAGTTGGGGCGGCTGCCGTCTGGCCAGACGTCTTCGCCACTAAGAGATCATATTAGACGGCGAAGGAACCTCCGGGGCAGGGGTACGGGGGCCTTACGGTGCACAACAGTAGGCTTTCGTGAAGCTCGAGAAGGCGGTCATTCCGTGGGCGTGCCATCCTTCTAGGCACACGGCTAGGCGCCAAATACGGTTCGAAGGACTGCATGAGCTGTACGATGCTTGGGAGTAGTCTAGATAGATTGCCTCGACGTCGCCTCCATAGCCATCTCCATCGGCATGGAAACTGGTCCATTGACGACGCGTTTGGCATCGGGGCGGGACCACGAAGGGGGTTGTGAGAAGATGAAGTGTCGCGGTTGTAGTCGGTGTGTCCATTCTCGGGGAGCACAGTCGATTGGAATGCTGAAAGACTGATATCAATGGCGTCCGCAAGCTTCAAGAGATGCTGTCAACTGAAAAGTGGTCGTGAAGCAGTCGGAGTTCAGACCTGACGTGTGAAGTTGAGTAGTTGCTTCTCGCAAGCGCGTGTTGATTACTAGCACTTGGCAAAAGCTTGAAAAGGGGTAAAGGAACGTTAACCACTGGCATGTTGTTGGAAGTTGACATGGCATGGACATGGTCCACCGGATAATATCACCGCGAAATGAAAGTGCTAATATGCTACGCCTGACTTGGCATGCATGAGGTTGCTTGCTTTTGGCGGAAGTGAATGCGGCGCGGCAGGGAACCTCAGCAAACGAGCATTTTAGCCGAACAGCCAGCATCGATCTGCCATCCATGGATGCCTAGGACCTCGCTTAACTCACAAAAGGACATGACTTTTTACAACTCAGGCGGTGTCAACTGAGATATTTGAACTACATGTGGCAACGCCGGGAGTCCAAGACAAAGAAAGCTTTACGCTGGCCAAAGATTTCTGTGGACATGTTATTTAATGTCAAAGGCCGAGAAATAGGTTTTCCACAACGGCCAAGGCTCAATCAAAATCATCGCCGTACATGAGGTCGTCGTCAAAGTCGTCATCGTCATCTTCATCATCTTCATCGTCGTAATCGGAATTGCCACCTGCCGGAGGCCAAGCCGTATGGAATGCAGATTGCATGGCAGCATAGACACCCGAAATCTGATCCATCTCGCGTGCCAGAATCGCGCAGATGTAGCACGCCTTGGTGGACCCCGGGCCTTTGCAGCCTTTGATAGGGCACTGGCGGTCGGCGTCAGTGTACCGCGTCAGCATGAGAGACGAGTCGTCGTTGAGCTGCCATGGCTCGCGGTCTGCGCCCCGAACCCCAAAGTTCCAGACCATGTAGCCCATGGGACTCATCCCGACTACGAATTCGTCGTCAACGGCGATTTCTTCGATCCCCAGACCGTCATAGAATACCTTCTCGTGCAGCGGGCCCAGGACCAATGTCGAAGACTCGTCGGCCACACATACCGCGCTGTAGCCCCAGACCTTCCCGGTCCATTCGGTGAACTGGTAGATCCTGGGTCCGTCCTCATGCGGCCGCCATTTCTGCAGGTAATATGTCTGCCCGTTCCACCTGCGGCCGCCGCTCGTCTCCGGGCTGCCATCGGGACTGCCCCACACGGGCCGTCGCATGCCGAGCTCGTACTCCTCGAAGGTTTCCGAAAATGTCTCCGTGAGCGTGTCGAAGTTGTACCGGAAGACAGGAAGGTCGGGAGTGGCCATTTCATTGGGAATAGCCTGGACTAAGCCGTAGAGCCCATGTGAGGTGATTGGCTCGCCGTACCGAACGTATACAAAGGCAGAATCGGGGCTTGACACGCATACTGGTAAATGGAACGAATGCCGGAACGACTTGGTGTACTTCAAATCCACAAACTTATAGACGGTAATGGCGAGTTCAAGCTCGCTGTCCACGAAACCTTCTAGAAACGCTACCGTGCCATCCATCGTTAGCAGCGAGATTGGGTCGGCAGAATACGCCAAGAAGAGCGCAGCAAGACGGTCGGGAGTGGAACTTACGATCTTCCTCTCCATGTGCAAAGTAGTAGATCACATTGCTTTCGGTCGGGTGAAAAACGAAACCTTCTGGGCGGTCAAGGTCCAAGTCTTCATAACCCTCGGCATCTCTCGTAAAAGGAGGGAGTTGCAGCTTCGCGAGCCCGGTACCCCAGCGGAACACGTGCGGAACGGCGTAGATTGGGTTGTTGATCGAAAACTCAAGCACAGCAGCTTCTGCATGAGCGGTGATTCTCGTGACGCGATTTGGGAGGGTGACGCGTCGGAACTCCTTCTTGTCCATATGGTAGACAATCCTTTTCCCCGATTAGCATCTGATTACTTCACGGGAGGTGGATGCCGCAACTTACATTGTGCGGTCGGTGGCGCGGTCTACGAAGATGATGATATTCTCAGTCATGCTCCAGATTACAAAATCTCTCTCGCCCTTTTCTACTAGATCCGGCAGCGCGACGAGGGATCTGGTTGTGTTGCGCAGATCGTCGATGAAGATGGCATAGGGGTCAACATGCCAGGCCAGGCGCCCGCTGGAGTACGCGAAGTGCCTCTCTGTGTGCTCCGAAGGACGAGAGCCTCTTTCAATCGCGCCCTCAACGTACGCGACGGTCTTTTCGTCCATCTCGAATGTTTTGGTCTGCAGAATGTCGTAGAGCATCTCGCTCACGGCGACCGTAGAGACGAACCTTCCATCGATGCGGGGTATTGTCTTGCCTGCGGCGGTGACGAAGGTTTCCCACGGTGAGTCGCAGGCGTGCGGATGCGAGGGCGGCAGAGAAAGCAGCGAGGACAGTTCCGGGAAGTGAGTATTTACCAGGTGCTTGGCAACGGAGGGCTCAGTCCAGACGTTGCGCCATCCCTTGGAGACGGCGGCGCAGGCAAGGGCGTCCTTCGTGGTGAGATACTCCGCAATCATGGAGACGAGCTCGCTGGGAAGATCGGACATGGAGCTCATCTGAGGTGTTCTTGCATTGACCATGGTCCTGAGAGCGACGAGCTCCCATGGCGATAAGTTGTCGACGAGGTGCTGGAGGTTGGCGCGGCGGTACAAGATTTCGGAAGCCTGGTCGTCAGCTTTGAGGCGTGAGAACTGCTCAGAGAGCAAGTTCACGGGATCGTTTTTGGTCATCTTGCGCGAACAGGTCTTTGTTTTGCTTAGAATGTCATCGAATTGATGGAGATCTAGAGAGGGAGGGGCACCCGCATTTCGGTGGAGAGCAGGATGTCGTCCGTCGTGGCGTTGCATTCCGAGCTGAGAAAGTGGGTCGTTGGAGTGGGATGACCTCACCGGGACTCACCTTGGTCTTGACCTGGTGCTGTCAGGTGAAGCTTCGGTGAAGGGGTCTTGGGAAGCTCGGACACAAAGCATAGGCCCCGCAATTATTGGCTGGCGGCACACCTGCAGCCAGGTGCCCGCATCCACGCTTCTTCCCATATCCATCAACATGCGTTATTCGTCCCAACCTCACTCTGACAGTTTCTGTATTTGAAGACAGTTGCTTTTACACTATGCGTATCAAATGCTTGCTGTCACGATACTCTTCACTAGGGAAGGATTCCTCGTCCTGCTGGGCCGCAAGAAATCGAGGATCCATCTCGTCGACGTCTTTCCATGAGTACTTCGACACTTTCATGGTGCCAATGCGACGATACACCCCTTTTTGGGAATCATGCACCTCTAGTAGAAGCATCCAAAGCGTCCAAGGCGAGGTACTCTTGAACATAGGAAGATAATATCGTGTCGTAGGAGAGTCTTGGCTGTCGAATGCGGTCGTTGTGGGTGAGTCCAGATGAACTTCGATCGGGGACATGGTTTCGATGAGCTCGCCGCCGATATATATCTTCCACCTATATACCTTCATCAATTTGTCTTCCGAAAAGGGCCCCTCACGCAGCAATTCAACGCTTCTGAGTTGGCCCCAGATTCGCAGATAGCCACTCTTGAGCAGGCCGGTTGTGTCGTTCGTGACGTATTCGAGGTGGAAATCATGCACTTTGCACACTGCCTCCGTCGAGTCCAAGTCTATGTAACGATGACGAACGACACGCGAAGTACCCTTCCCGGGACCCGCTCAAGACCACGAAGGCGCTATATAGCTAGAACGGGCAGCGTCTTCTTCCCTCTTCGCGGACGATGTGAACGTCTCTGGCGCCTCTCTCTCCCGCACTGTTCTCCACATCAAGTCTTGCTTCAGTGTACTCCGCCACAGACCAGCAACGTACTCGTCGCCAGTGAGCGACCTGATTCGTTTCGCAATGGCAGAAATAGCCAGGAGCCTGTCTTGAGGGAAGGTCAGGGCGCATGTTGAGTACTTGTCAACGAAATTCCACCAGCTCAAGCGGTACCCGGCTGTATCAGGCTCCATTAGGTGGAAAGTGACCACGTTGCTGTAGGCTTCGTGATTGTCGAAACTTTCAAATCCCTCTGTGCTTTGTCTGCTGCAGCACTCCCATGCAATCTGCCATTGCCCAAAGTACAGCACGCGAGGCGACAGAGTTCGTTCTTGGAAGACCCAGCCTCTGCTATTGATGGCCGAATCATTTAGGTGTTGCATGAACCCTTGAAATGCAGACACTTTGTATTCCCCTACAGAACCGTCGTAAGTTCCTTGGGTGATTTGTGGGGTGAAGGCTTTGGTGTTGCGAGTAGTGAACAGCGAATGGTTTGCGTCGGGAGTGTCGATGGCGGCGATGTTGCAGTACGAGTTGGAATAGACTTGGTCCATGAGCGTCGACTCGACCAGCCAATCGGCTTTGTCGTCTCCTCGCTGGATGATGCACAGCGAGTCAATCCACAGGTATCTGACGCCCAGTCGTCTGGTGGTGGATATGACATCTCGGTAGAGCTGAGGAAGGTGATCTGCAGGTATCTCTCGTCGGAATGCCTCGATATTGTCCGTGGTGAGAAGAAGACAGTCCGCAGAACCCCAGCAATGGCTTAGCGTCATAAATGGCCCTTCAATAAACTCTTCAGCAGAAATGACCAAGCGTACACGTGCGGCTGGGTCATCGGGATGCCCGCAGTCTAGAAGTCGAGTTGGGAAACGCGCTGCGTCTTTTTGTGACGGGGGATTGCATCTCTTGTGCTCCTTAATGCATCGATCTATCCATTGTTTCGCGATTGAGAAAGTGCTTTCAGAGTCCGTACGTTGAGACAGCTCTCTGGACCGGAAATCCGCTGCTAGAGTTGGCAGATACCCAGGATGGATGCAACATTTAAATATCGCCGTTGGGAAGACATCTTACGGTTCTTTTTAGCTAAAAAGAAAACAGCCTCGTCCTCCCAAGAGCTATTTCTCCCCTTGAAATTTGGACATACGCCAATACGTTCGGCCAAAAAACCGCCATAAGGCCAGTCACCATGGAATAAAAGGCTTGTTGTATCAAACTCACAGTCCCACTCGATATCAGCATCGTCGGATGGTTTCCTCAGCTTGGACGAGTGCAAAGCATAAAATGTGGTGCAAATGTGGCATCCGGCTTCCATGGATCTTCTCAGGCTCTCTAAGCTGGGGTGGTGAGGTGCTTCCTTCCCCATATTGTCGTTGGCAAAGTCCATGGAAGAGATGGAGCTCTGACACACGGCGCAAACCGTTGTGTTGGATTCCATCGTACCGAATGCTCCTCACGTATCCCTCTGAGTCGTTTGTGGTTTGAGGAATCATGGATGAAGTTGGGTGGAGGTGCAGACAGATGATAGCCTCGTCGGTCTGACCACTGCCCTCGTTTGGACATCCAGTTATGTCCCTTTTCCATATTGAATGCATGTCTGCCATCCTGCTGGAGGATTGTCACGACTGCATCGCATCCAGGCATCCAAGAGGATAGTCCGATCTCGCTACCTAGGTGCCTTAGGTAAGCCAGTCAAGAAGGTTATGTAAGCATCCAATTGCCGCCGGTTCCTGCACCCCGCGATCGGATTCCGGACAGGTGCCCGTCTTGCAGACGCTACAGAAGCCAGTCAGCCGGGTGCGCCCCCCTAAAAGCGCCCACTGGGCAGCAACGGCCCTGTGCTGTGAGGCGAACGGCGAACGCGCTGCAGACTCGTGTCAGCGTCCGAGGCGGCTCCCAGGCGGTCCCTGGACGGATTGCGGTAGAAGGGCAGATAGGCACCGAGTGGTGCAGGGAAGGGCCCACTTGGGGTCGAGCACGACATCATTCGCAGCGGTGGTATGCGACAGGAGTGGCCGAGTGACCTGCTGACGTGCGAAATCGTGACTCCGACTCACCACCTACCCAACAAGCAGCAAAACACCCAAGTCGCCTCCTCCTCCAGGTGCCGTTCCGTTGCCGTGCCTGGCTGCTTGCTACCCTCCATCTCGATTTCGATTGCCCGTCGGTCGGCCTTTCCCCAGTCAGCGCCCTTCCCGAGGCATCTCCTTCTCGGCTTCCCGTCTCCACGTCATGTTCCTGACTCCTCCTCTCTGCCCTCTTCACTGATCCGTTCCATCTTCTCCCCTTCCTCGTCTTTCTACACTCCATTCCGCTGCGTGGGCTGGTCCGGTGCTCCTGTCCTGCATTTTCGGAGGAGGAGGAAGAGCGGCTGTTTTGTTTCTTCCATTCAATCAACCCTCCCCAATCTGTCACCCTCCCGACCGCCGACGCCGGCGCCTCTCCAATCGCAGTTATCTACCGTCGCCGACATCCCAAGTCCGGAAGCTTGATCCATCATCATGGCGCGCGCCTCGAGCCCGCCGACCCCGTCCGATGACCGGACCCTCGTCGCAGCACCTCCCGACGACGACGATGCCTCCTCCACCATCAGCCGCCTGAGCTCGCGCTCGTCCCTCGATCTCCTCCACCGAAGCTCCTCCCACCGCCGCCGAAGCCGCCGCTCCGCAACCACCTGGAGAGCAATCTCCTTCGTCGCCGCACTCGTCTCCGCCCTCTGCGCCGGCTCCATCACCGTCTTCTCCATGTACGGCCACATCTTCCAAGAGCGCCTGCACTACACCCAGTTCCAGGTCAACGGCCTGGCCATCAGCAGCTCCATTGCTCTCTACCTGCCCGTCTCCATCCTCGGATACATCTGCGACCGCGTCGGTACTCCGCCGCTGTCGTTGCTGGCCGCGATACTGTTTGGTGGAGGATACGCTATTGCTGCGGGCACATACCGCCAGCTGGAGGATGAGAACTTTGGCGGCCTGCGCGACATGGCCGGAAGGCGCATCTCGGGCGGCCCCGATTGGACGTATCCCCTGATGATCTTTGCCTTCGTCTGCGTCGGTGTCGGTACGTGCTCCATGTACCTCGCCGCCGTCGCGACCTGTGCGAAGAACTTTGGCAAGGGCAAGCATCGCGGACTGGCTCTGGCGGTGCCCATTGCTGCGTTCGGGTTGAGTGGCATGTGGCTCAGCCAGCTCGGCAGCCGTGTCTTCTACGAGAAGCTGCCGGACGGATCAGCTGGGGACCTGGACGTCTTCCACTTTTTCGTCTTCCTCTCCATCCTCCTGCTGGTTGTTGGAATCGTTGGCTCCTTTACTCTAAAGGTTGTGGACGAGGAGGAGATCATCGAGGAAGCTGTTGAGGAGCTCGAGCGGAGCGGTCTCTTGGAGCGCAGCACGTCGTTCCTGAGTGCTCGTAGCGGCGGCAGAGGATACGGCGCTATTTCTCAGATTGCCGACGAAGAGGATGGCGGGGCTCTTGGGCCGGCTGAGGACGATGCGAAGCTGAAGAAGAAGCTTGTCCTCAATGCCGAGACACGAAGCTTTCTCACGGACCGCACCATGTGGTACTTTGCCCTAGGCTTCCTGCTGATGATTGGACCCGGCGAGGCCTTTATCAACAACCTTGGCACCGTCATTGGCACGTTGTACCCCCCTACACGGCAATACGTTGGTCCCCCGACGTCAGCGGCCACCCATGTGTCCATCGTCGGTATCACCAGCACCGTCGCACGACTGGCGACGGGCACCTTGACCGATCTTCTCGCCCCGTCTCCCCAGACACAGCATCTGCAGGTGTCCTCGAGCCCTCCGTACATTCGCGGCAGACTAGCCATTTCCCGTGTTGCGTTCCTCCTCTTCTTCGCCATCATCCTATCGCTGGGTCTTGTGGCTCTGGCTTCCGGCTTCATCCAGGAGCACGGCGAACGCTTCTGGATCGTCTCCGGTCTTGTCGGCTTTGGTTACGGAGCCGTCTTCAGCCTGACGCCCATCATCATCACGGTCATTTGGGGTGTTGAGAACTTTGCCACCAACTGGGGCATCGTCGCCATGTTCCCGGCTCTGGGTTCGACGATTTGGAGTCTGGTCTATTCGGCCATCTACCAATCCGGCGCTACGAAATCGCCTTCACCCGGAGAGGGCGGAGACGTCTTTTGCTACGGCATGCAGTGCTATGCGTCGACATTCTGGGCCATGGCCGTCACTGTCTGGGTGGCCTGCGGCATGGTCCTTTACGCCTGGAAGGGCAAGAACGGATGGGTCCAACGGGGCATTATTATCTAAACCTACATCATCTACACATACATAGCAGACAGATCAAGCATGCACACCGGCGTTCGGGAAACAGGAGGAACGGTCTTGGGTAGGGCGCATCATATCTATCGCCATGATTTCATTGGGTATATATCGCATAAAGTCATAATATTTCGGGCCAGTCCTGTTTTGCCTCTTGTGATCGCTACCATTCTCTTTCATCCGCACACCGTGCTCTGTCCCTCATAACATCAGCAGCGCGATGAGGGTGGCGGCTCCCATCACCAGCCCCGCCATCAGGGGCGTGCTCCGCGCCGCCGTGCTCTCCCTTTCAAACTCACTCATCGTCTTCATGCAGATCCACTGCGAATACAGCAGCTTGTCGAACAGCACGCTCATCACCGGCGTGTACCCGTTCAGCCCGCCCGTCGGCGTCGTCGTCCCGCCGTCCTCGTCGAGGATCAGCTCCACGTCCGTCAGCTTCATCAAGTCGTACGCCGCCGGCAGCGTCGGGTGGCAGCCGTTATTCGCGCCGGCGTCCTGCGCGGGCGTGTCCGGGGCGTCGGGCCCGATGATCTCCGCCCCGGTAATGTTCACCGCGCCCGCGATCAGGTTGCAGTGGAAGTTCTTGTCCGTCCGCGTGCGCTCCTCGAGGTACATGGCGACCTCCTGGCAGCGCGGCAGGTCCTCGTCCTTGGCGTGCTCCGCGCGGAAGTCGTCCACGTAGCCCGTGATCTCGTCCATGCAGCTCTGCTGCAGCCACGAGGAGCAGTCGGTCGTCTCGTCGTCTTTCACTTCGTGCGCGATCGGCAGCGTCTGGAAGAGGTGCTGGAAGATGAGCGCGCAGCCCTTGGGGTACTTTGGCGAGGACAGGTTGAGGCCGGCGGGCGCGCCGAGGTAGTACGACTGCGTGTAGACCTGCTTCTTCATCCAGTTCGACGAGGAGGACGTGGCAGGGCCGTTGTGCAGGGTGGCTACCGTCACGGACAGCTTGCGGATGTCGGTGATGTTGTTGTCGTCGATGGGGATGTCGAGGACCTCCGGGGCGATGCCGACGCGGCGCAGGACGGAGCCGCCGAGGGTGCAGTTGGACTCGCCGACGAGGTCGTGCACGGCGCCGGCCGGGCAGCCCACGTCGGCGCAGCCCTTGATGGCGACCTCGGTGAGGATGGGGACCGTTGCGAGGGCGGGCCGGACGCCGCTCCCGGGACCACCGATCCCCGCGGCGAGGAGGGACCCCATGAGGGGGAGCGGTCTCATTTTTCGCTTCTCCCCCGGTCCCTTTTTGTGTGATGTTTGGGTTTGTTGTTACTTGAAGTTGCTGAACAACAAGCAGGCCAAGACTTTTTGTCGTGCCGCGTTCGCGAGGCCCAAAGCCAAGACAAAGACGGCCCCCTTCGCTTCCGGGGAGCCGTGGAAACCGATGACACACTGGTTTACTGTTTTCTTCAGTGCGGCCGATTGGGCGAGGCGGCAGCAGGCGCCTTTCGCGTCTCACGGCGCGGCCGCGTATGTGCGTTGGTAGTAGTGTATGAGTGCGTAATGCGTATCGAGGTTAATAGGTGGTAATGTCTTGGGTGCGTCTGGGGTGGCCCGGAAAAGACGGCAGCACGGCGCAGGAGGAAAAGGCTCGTCGCGCAGATGTGAGCGACCAGCGGCGCGGCGGCGGTGGGGAAGAGGAACAGCTCTCACTCGAGGCTTTGCGGGACAACGGATCCGACCATGCTACTTGCTCCTCGCTTATGACGTCTTTCTCCTGCGTTTTTTGTTTCGTTTCGGGGTTGGATGTTGAAGTGTTTGCTGGCGATCATCCAGCTGTCATCAGGAAGAGTGTGAAGAAGAGAGTCGTGTGCGGGGGTGGACTGGCTTTTTTTTTTTTTTCCCCCTCACTCACTCACTCCAGCTGCTGCGGATTACATCAACACACACACGGCGGCAGGCACTCGGGCGAGCGAAAAGAATACCGTCGAGGATGGGGTCGCGTGGTGCGAAATGATAGGCGACTGGGCGTGGGTTTCCTTGGCGTTTCTTGGCATTGCTCACCGATCCTTTGCTTGGGAGGGACTCTGGTGATTAGCTAATGTTCTTCTCTGTTGCTGCTGTTGGTTGTTGTGTCCAGTTCCATGAAATGTGGCCGTGGCTTTTGGGTTTGGTTAAGGACATTGCGGTTGATGCGGGAGTGAGAGCGATGGAGAAGGAGTTGAGATGACATATGCATCGAGGAATGATAAGGTTTGTTGGTGAACGGCGCTGTTTTAAGCATGAACTGCATCTCAGGTTTGGGTTTCGTCAAAGAGGCGCCGGGCGGGATTTTGGTACACGATTAGGAAAGCTTTTAAGGTATGACTAAGGTCGTTAATTGTTAGGTTCGTTCGATAGCAGTTCCGGGACGGCTTCCGGGGTGGTTGTTTGGCAGGGGTCTCCCTTGTTCGGGGAGGATGGGAACATGCAAACAAGCTTCAATCTCGAAGCAAGAGATCTCTGTGTTTCCCCATGGTTGCTTCCCGACGGTTGCTCCCCCCCGTGGTTCGCGAAACATGAAGAGCATGGTTCGCGGACCAAACCCGCCAGTTTGAGAACGAGAACCACTTGGTATGACTGTCCGGCAGAGAGGACTCAAATGGGGCTGGCCGGTGTTCACCGTCTGACGACTCGGGCGGAGCCAGTTCATCAGGGAGGGCTGTGCAAGGAGACAAGAAGCCAATGGAATCCAGCAGACCCGCGCGCCCTGGATTGCACAAGCCACAGACTGCTGCAGGAGGTACATACGCACCGCGTAAACACGCAGACGCGAGTTATCACGCATCACTTTGCTGCCGACACCGACTGTTCTTGAGGTATGTTGTTGCAGGCGATTCGGCTGCCTTTTGAAGGCAATCGCACGAAACTTGGTCGAGTCCAGCCTGGCTCCCTCCCTGCGCCCATGACGCCCATCCGCAGCATGTCAGCTCCTTCACTTGGGCTATGTTCATAAAGCGTGGCGATGCCCCGCCGGCCAGCACATCCTGAGGAAAGCAATTTATCGACTTTGAATTCAGTCAGTCTCTGTACAGCCTACGCCAAGAAAAACCCAATCCAGCAATCCACTCCGGCATGAACATAGCTATCGCAAACCATGGATCGAATACTGAAGCGTCTTGGGGGCCTCCTCCGCATGCCCACGGCAGCGGCGATGATGAGACGCCGCCGCTAAGGGACCAGCTGGAGGCGGCCATGTGCACGACCCTCCCCCTCGGCGCCGCCGACCCCGCGCGGTCCTTTCTCCCCGACGACGAGCTCCACCGGCTCGTCACCCCCGCATCGGCGCTCCGGACGCTACGGGAGTGCGCGCCCGGCCACCCGGAGGAAATTCGGAGCATCTTCGCCCAGACGATTTTCAATAAATCGCCGGCGCTGATCAAGAATTTTGCGATCCTGGTCCTGATTGGTCGCGCCGATGCGATCTTCAAGTTCATGGACAATTCCATCAGCGACGGCGACCTGCCTCTGGAACCGACTGTCGAGGGCGGCACACTGGTGCGGTCGCAGAGTACCAACAAGGTTTTCGATCTCGCGCTTGCGGGACTCGGGTGCGATGAGGTCGTGGCGTTCGAGGAGATGCAGTGGAGGGTCTGCGTTCCGGTGATGGACGAGCTGGGCGCCGAGGACAAGCCGCGTCAGTTACATCCGAAGACGATCCTACCGTTTATCTGGGACGGGCCCGTGGCGCCGATGATACAGCAAGGCGGATATTCTAGGGTCTACCAGGTTAACATCCATCCGGCGCATCACCATTTCGGTGCATCTGAGGTATCACAGCCCATCATAGACTCCTTAGTGCCGACGCTAATAGCAGTACCAGAATCACACCCGCTTCGCCGTCAAACAACTTACATCCCCCTCCGACACGGCCTTCTCCCGCGAAGTCTCGGCCCTCAAGAGCTTCAGCGACGCCCCGAACATCATCAAACTCCTCACGGCCTTCAAACACGGCCCGATTCCGTACCTCATCCTCCCGTGGGCTGACACCGACCTCCACTCCCTCTGGGCCCGCACCGACGCCCCCGCAGAGCAGCAGGAACAGCAGACGATCCTCGCCGCCAAGCAGATGCTCGGCGTTGCGGAGGCCCTTAAGGCAATCCACTACTGCCGCGTCAAGAACCGCAACGCCAACAGAGCCCCGGGCACCGCAGTGCAGGGCTATCATGCGGATCTCAAGCCAGAGAACATCCTCGTCATGGACGGGCGGTGGACGCTTAGTGATTTCGGGCTCTCTTCCGCGCGCCCACCCGCCGATGGTGGGGCTGCGGACAGGCCGCTGGGGTGCTCGCCTACGTACCGCGCGCCGGAACATGATGTTGGAAGGTTTGACGGGCAGAAGGCGGACATCTGGTCGCTTGGGTGCGTGATGAGCGTCGCGGCGACGTGGATGGCGCTGGGGAGGAAGGGTGTGCGGAGTTTTCGGGCCAAGCGCGCTGTGCTTGGTAACGGGGCGTCGGGGGAAGACGGCAAGGTTGACGACTCGTTTTTCGAGGCTAGGAAAAGAGGGAAAGGCAACGAGTTGCGGGTTAAGCCTGCTGTGACACATGTGAGAAGAAGATTCCGCCGAGATAGTTTCGCAGAGAACGCTTTTGCTAATAGTGAGCAGTGGATCGACAAGCTTCGCCAGTCGCCTACCGCCAGCCCGTATATCCACGACCTCCTCGACCTTGTCAAGAATGACATGCTGGAGGTTGACAGCAACAAGCGCATTGACAGCGACCAGTTGGTCGGCAGGCTGAGGGAGATGCATCGGAAGTGTTCTGATGAGCCGGAATACGCGAGGCCTGATCCCCGGGCGCCGAAGAGGGCTGCCGTCCCCAAGATTACTGACCATGTAGAGCCTCCACGGTCCATCAGCGTGAACATGGTTCAGCTTCCCAGCCCGAGCACTTACAGGTATTCGAATCATGGCACATGGCCGATGGACTCTCGGCAGCTAGCCGCGAATGACTTCAACCCAGAACCAGACGGGAGGTCCCATACGGCACCTGAGCAGTCATTCGGCGATCCAAGTCTTGGACTTGGCGGCGGCTTTGCTTTGGCGAGTCCGGTTTCCCACACCATTCCAATGGCCACACCTCCATGCGGTAAAAGGCCGCTAGATGCCGGGTCGAGGTCGCCGACCCAAAGCAAGCGTCACAAAACGGGGGCGGGCATTGGAAAACAACGGGGCACTCGGGCGACTCGAAGCCTACCCCCTCGGTCTCCCATTGAGAAAACGTCCGGGGAACTCTTTGCCTGTCCCTACTTCAAGCATGACCAGGAGAAGTACGGCACCAAGGAGTGGAATTCCTGTGGTGGCCCCGGGTGGGAGATCCATAGATTAAAGTAAGACGAACCAACCTTTTTCGCAGTCGTCCAAAGAGCTAATGGTTGCATAACTAGGGAACACCTCAAACGCAACCATCGAGTCACAGGCCACAGATGCAACTGCTGTCTCCAACGATTCTCCACCCTGAAAGAGCTGTCCACGCATCAGAGGTCTGATGTCCGGTGCGTGAGACAGGACGACGACGCAGGAGACGACGGCCTCGACGATACCCAGTGGGGAAAGATCCAGGAGAGAAACCGGGGAATGGAGGGCGCCGCCAAGTGGGCGGAGATTTACAAGACCATCTTCCCACTGGACGGTGTCCCGTCACCTTGTGAGTTCCCTTACCAGACCAGTGCCGGAGGGTCTCTGTCGGTCGCCAGCTAACCTTTCCACAGATCGTGACGAGCAGCCAAGTGGCCTCACCCGCGCCGACTTCTGCTCCGAGTTTCGAAACTTCATCGCAGCCCAGTTTCCCGGGCCGATGAGCGCCCAGGAGCAACGCAGAATGCTCCACTGGGTCACGGAATTCGAGACGCACAGATCTCTGACCCAATCGTCGACGGCGTCCGGGGTTCCTTCGCTCGTTGTTGACGAATGCGACAGCCGGTGCGACACGACCATAACCGCGTCGAGCTTCGAGTCACCCATTTTCACGGACGTGCCATCGCCATCATTGTTTGGATGCGGCGTTGGCGAGGATGTTGGGTTCGGCGTGTCTCCCTGTGCGCCTGGGATGCCACAGCCTTTGTCGTTCGGCCACGACTTCCCCCTCTTTCCGCAGTCGCCTCATGTCGAGATGGGGGCGAGCTGGCAGGCGCCGTCCTTCCCTCCAGTACCGGGTCTGGCAGCATTTGATGGGAGTGAAATATTCCCTGACGGCACTTCGGACTCCGCGATGATGTGAAGGCTTGGGCCATCTGTTGTATTCGATCAACGGATGAGCCTGTCGTCGTAAGCTTTTTAGATGCGGCTTTTCCTATGACGAATGATATGTTCGTTTCGCGGGTGATTAGAATGCGAGGTCTGACGAGAATTGACGAACAATTTCGGGTTTATAAATCGAATAGAGAAGTAAGAAACGAGGGAAGAGGGTGCTGTTAAAAGTCATTCTGCACCAGAGACGCAAGCCTGCCTGGACAGCGGAACGAGGAAAGCCAGCCTATATTCTCTGGAGTACTGGCAGCTGTGACCGTCCAATTTCGGCGCTGTTTTGTTCATAATTATAGATAGATTCAATCAGCATTTGCCATGACGAGCACGTAAGAATACAAAGGGCAAGCCGCTGCGAGTAAAAGCTAGTTTAGACACGCTGAATATCTTGCATCACTCTGACCTTCCAGCCATGAACGAGGGAATGGTACCTGGTCGAAGTTGCTCAGGGGGTGAAAGTGGTGGCGCCGTCGTGTTCTTGAGTGTTAGAAACGTCAACTTTGAGTTGTGAGTTTGTTGGTCCCCGTCAAATGAACATTCGCACTCCCCATTTCCCAAACTTGATGAAGTCTGTCTCCTGTATCTTGACGAAGTCCTTGCTGAGCTTCTTCTACTGTATACGTCAGCATGGATATGAATAAATCCCCAGAAGCGACTCACTGAAAGCAGGGCAATCAGAATCTTCCAGCTGTACCTCGGCCTGTATGTGGATACTGACAAGATTTGGAGCATTCCGTATATCAACAGTATTCATACACTGGATCACTTTCACGTCGTCCTTTTGCAGCAGCCTCAGGCCGCATTTTCGAATCCACGGGGCCGGAGGTGATTCCTCGCTGGTCTTTGACAAAGCCGAGAAGCTACATTCCTATTAGTGGGCTACCAGACAGGGAGTTTGTCCGGCTAACACTGCTCTACTGATCACGTTGCCAATGTCCCAGTAGTGGTGACGTTAACATGGAGCTTGGGGGCCTAAACCGGTGTGTCCCTTTTGGCAGATCATACATTATGCATGACTGTGGCTCACTCAATGTGGATGGGACCTTCTCAATCTGTTGTCGAGTTGAGCGGCACCACCGTGGCAACTTTCTCCGGGCGAGATTCAGCTCCTTTGCTGCTGCACACTATGCAATATCCTGTTTGAGGTATGGATCTCTTACATCGCCAGAGGTGACCTGATCTCCGTCTCACCAAAGTTCTCAACCTTGTATACATTTGAAACCTCCTTCGGTGGTTCAATGCAACCTACCTACCCATGCTCTTCCCTCACACGGCCGCCCCCAAAGCCAAGGATCAACGATGTTACGCACTGTTGGTTCACGAACATCTTGACTGCTGTGTTCTCGTGGTCCAGAACAGTCCGGAGGCATTTCAACCGAAACTAAGTTTCTTCCGTCTTCAATTGAGGCCCTCATCGGAAGAACTAGCCGATTCTCAGAACATGATACAAGGGTTCAAACGTCCATCTGTGCCTCTTTCAATGACGGAACTCGATGCCCGCGTTTACTTGATATACTTGCCAACATCGTGCACTGATGCGTACTTGAGCATGCATTACATCAACTAATGTAAGGTACTTTGAATTCTGATGGGAAACTCTGGCTACCTAGGTAGTGAACAGCCTTGCCGTCAGGCTGTAAGCCACCCCAAGTGGCAGCCGATCCAAAACTTTGCCGTGTATCTCTGACTGTTGCAGTAGTCTCGGAATAATATCAGTAAGCTTTTGGCTTTCATAGAGCACACCCCCGTGGCGGCGTCTTTTCCGTTGCCCTCGGCTGAAGTCTAGACGAGCTTGCGGTTGTGATCCAACGCCCGCTGGCACGTTCAACCAACCACTTTTCTTGCCACTCTGACTTCATTTCAGCAATGTTCAAGTGAGCCAGCAGCATGTGCAATTAGATATACGTGTTGGTTCCAACAAGGAGTAGGGTTCCTTTGTGTTACATTGTGATGGTGATGATGAGAGAACTTCATTTAAGCCACCAACAACGACACGCGCCGAGACCTTAGTTTTGGAAGTCGGGAACGACTTCCGATCATAATGACTGAAGCGACTGGGGCCCATCAAGCTCTTTATCCGCATGTCATGCTTAAGCGCCGAGTCCATGCAGGAACCATAGGCATTTCCACTGGGGCTAACTTTAGCCTGTTGTGTGTTGAGATGTTTCTTGGGGCTGGTCGGGCTCGGCTCGGAACGAGGCACCGCTTGCATGGCATTCTTTCAGTATCTTGCGACTCTAAATGGCCTGCATGAACAGGCTACATGGTGCGGTTCGGTTTTCCAGGTCAAGCAATTTCATTGCATCGGCCAAGACTTACCGCTTTGGGCAGGTTAAAGGTTGGTCGTGTTGGTGGTATTGTTGGTGTCGGTTGGTCCATTTGGTACTGTATTCTATAGGTTATTTGCCAAGGCTGCCGTGATAGACAGCGATCAGACCCGATGGTCTGGGCCATAGGACGTAGTAGCTCATGGCGTAATCCGATGTCCGTTACGGTGCGTCAAATAGTAGGAACATTATGGTATCTCGTGTTCAAGTTCATTTCGTAGGTATTACAACGGGGCAAGGGAGAAAACTCATCGGTCGTGCTAGGTACTCCACTCTAGGCGGAAAACCCCCTGAAAATACCTAAACACTTATACTACGATTTTCTAGTTAACTATAAGAGATATAAAAGTGAAAATATAAATATAAGCTTAATTAACTTATACTTTATTTATATTTTCTACTCTTTTTATATCTTAGATTATATAATCTCTTAGGAGAAAATAAGCTACTAAGAAGAGGTTTAGTAGTATTATTTCTATAATATTCTCTTCTATTTTTACTTTAAATAATTAAAGAAGTATAATAAGGATTAAGAAAGAAAATAAAAATAGAGCTAACTAAAGTTAGAGGAGCTTAAAAATATCTATTTTTAGTTAATTTTAAAAGGTGAAAATTAATAAATTTTTCTTATAAACTAAACTAAAGAATCCTAAAAGCTCTTCTAAAGGGATAGTTACTAAAGTTATTAAGAAGAATAAAAAAAGTATAAAAATAAGTATATTTCTTATTTATCTATTTAGTTTTTTTTATTATAAACTAATTAAGCCTCTATTTACTTATATAAGCTATTTCCTCTTATAATAACGCCTAACGCTTATAAAAACGCTTACTTAACCTCTTTATTTTCTAGTTAAAATTACTAAAAATTCTAAGATCTCTACCTCTTTCTATATATCCCCTAAGTCTTTTATATATTAAAGAAAAGAAAACTTAACTAGCTTTCCTTTATATATATAAAGTTATATTTAGTTTTTAAAGCTCTTAAGTTATTAACCTCACTTTAAGCTAAGTTTTTAGCTATTTCTTACTCTATATAAGTAGTATCTTTATCTTCTTCTTATAGCTCTTTAGTATATTATATACTAAGTAGTAGGTATTTTTCTAGTATAGTTAGAAGTAAGTAGAGGTTCTAAAACTTTATTTTCTAAGTAATATCTTTAATTAGGTTATTTTATACTAAAAAGAAGTTATTTAAGGTATAGTTACTTAGTTTAGTAGTATTTTTAAGTAAATTAAGCCTTAGTTCTTATCTCTTAACCTTTACTTAGTATATACTTCTTTAAAGATTTTCTATTTTAACTTATTAGTTTTACTCTTTTCTAGTACCCTTAATAAAGTAGTCTCTCCTTCTAATATTATCTTAATAAGTTAAAGGGTTTAGGTCTCTATTTCTAATAAGGTTATCTAGGTTATAAGTATTTAAGGGGGTAATTAGGTCTTCTTTAGCGATTTAGATTAAATCTTAAATAACTAAAGACTAATTAGGATAGGCTAAGTATAACCTTTTAACTCTTTCTTTAGTTTAGTTTATATTAGTAGATCTTTAACTTCTACTATTTCTAGCTATAGTATCTATAGTATTTACTTACTTATTAAAGGATTAGTTAGGTTTAAATTAAAACCTTTTAATATTATTACCTCTTTATAGTCTAAATTTATTAATATTAAGCTAGACCTAATAGTTAAAAAGGAGTTTATAGTAGTTATCTCTTATAATCTACTTTTTAGCTATATATTATAACTAAGTTATCTCTAAACTATAGTTTTTTTTATAAAGTATATAATAAGTAAAATTAATATTATAGAGGCTATATTTCTAAAGGTTATTTAACGATTTAAGTTAGAAGTTTAAGATAATAAAAGTAGTATAATTAATAAGGTTTTATATCTCTACTAATACTTTATAGATTTTATATTAGTTTCTAATAAGTTTTACTATATCTTAGAAAATAGCTTAGGAATAGCTTAAGATATTAGAAGTAGATCTAAAGCTTTAAGTAAGGTCTAAATAGAGATATAAACTACTTCTCTAGTTAATAATTATAATTAAAGACTAACTACTTACTTTATAAGTCTTAATAAAGATAATAAAGTCTCTCTCTTCTAAGTAGTTTTATTCTTTTTTATAAACTTTTATTATACTATCTTTAGTCTAAAGAGTAAGTACTATATAAATCTTTATATATCTTTCTTTATTAATATCTTTAATAGTAAGTTTATAGGCTAACTTAATATACTTAGCTTTAAGAGGGTTATATCTCTAAAGGAATCCTAAAAAGTTATAGAGATTAAGAAGGTATCTTTCTTAATTTTTTAATCTTACTTATACTACTAGTAATTACTACTAGTTTTCCTAAATCTATTACTTTATTACTTAATTAGTATTATATTTATAGTATCTCTACTTCTATATATCTATCTAAGTATAAAGTAGTTTCTAGTAACTCTTAGCTTTAGTATATTTAAGGGGTTTTATAGATTAATTAAAGCTTTAATAAGCTTAATTATATTAAATATAATACTAAGGAGATTATTCTTAAGATAAATAAGAAAGATATAGTAGCTCTCTTTAATTATTAAGTTAACTATATTAAGAATATTTAGATCTAAGTAGTAATCTAAAGTAAGAAGGTCTCTTCTTTCTAAAAGTTTTAATATATCTCTAACCTATTTAGTTTTTTAGTATTTAACTAACTAGTCTTTATAAAGGAAGTAGATATAGGTTAGAAGGTCTTTATAGAGCTCTTTAATATTATTTATATCCTAAATACTCTTCTAAAGTTTATAGATAATAAAAGAGTAAAGGAGACTTAAAAGAGGGGAAGAAGTAGTAAATATCTTAGTATTTTTAATTATTATAGAAAAGAAGTAGATATCTAAATAGTTATAAAGTAAGCTAAATAGTCTTACGTTATAATCTATTTAAGCTATAGTAATAAAATATCTTAAAAAAAAAGAAAAAGTTAAGAAAGTAAGTTTAAAATAAATAAAGAGGTATTAATTATAATACTAGTAGTTTTTATTAAGAGTTAGTAAGAGTAAGTAGGAAGAGAAAAAGTATAATTTTTAAAGTATATAAGTAATAGTTAAGTCTAGTTAAAGTATTATAGTTAAATATAAAAGTATCTATTGAAGAAAGGTTATTATTATATATAAATATATAAAGTTATTTAGTAAAGAGTTAATAATTTAAAGTACCTCCTTTTATAGATATTATTAAAGTAAATTTAGTATTAGTAGTTAATATTCCTTTTAAAAGTATAATTTTTAAATAAAAAAGGATCTAGTTAGACTTATAAAGTAGTTTTCTAAAGGTAAGAATTATATAAGTAATTAAAGTAGTTAATAGGTTTTTAAAGGTAAGATTTATACTTTAAAAAGGTAGTAAGCATAAGGGAAAGAAAGTAATATATATAATTTAATACTTACTAAAAAGTTAAATATAGTAATTAGTAACTTAATTAGGCTTATAATAGTATATTTTTAAAAAAAGAGATTAATATAGTTATAGAAGAGTTAAAGTTTTCTAAGATTTATTTATAAGATACTTAAAACTATAAACCTCTTTTTATAGATAGTAACGCTTTAATCTATATATTTACTTTACTCTTACCTCTAATACTTAAATAAATATATTCTTTTTAGATTAGTTAATCTTAGATTTATAATAAAAAGTTCTTTAAGTTATTTATTTTTATTTTATTAATAGATTACTATAGTAAATAAGCCTTTTAATTATTATAGCTACTATTTTAGTATTAACTACCCCTCTTTTTAGATATAAAAAGGTATATTTTTTCTATTTAATTAGATCTTTTCTTTTTTCTTTTTAATATATTAACTTTTATATTTCCTAGCTTAACTAACCTTTTATAATAATAATTAAACCTTCTTAAGTTATATAATATATATATTATAGATATTAAAATTAACTCTAGCTACTCTTATACTACTAGCTAGAATACTTTATATAAGTTTTTTCCTTTTTCTCTTATTCCTACTACTACTATTAATAAACTAAGTAAGAATAATAAGTTCTATTTATATTAAACTATTATACCTACTTTAGTTATAATAAGTTAATCCTAGCTTTAATTAAGTTAACTACTAACTTATCTATAAACTTCTCTTTCCCTCTTATAAGCTCTAGTTAAAGGTCTTATTAACTTAATCTAATACTAGCTTAGATTTATAGATAAACTTAACGTTAAAAATTATACTAAAGCTATAATAAAGTAGTTTTAAGAGTTACTTCTAAAGTTTTCTACTATATATATAGCTTTAACTAAGAAATAAGGAGTATTTCCTTACTAGCTATTCTTTATATATAAGGTTTATATTACTAAAAGTTATTTTAATCCTTAGGGATAGTTATACTAAAAGTTAGATAGGTTAGAAGTAGTTAAAGCTCTATTAATCTATATATATAATACTTATAACCTTTATCTTTATAATAGATATTTTAAATAATAAACTAAGATAGCTTTTAAAGTTATTAAAAATAGATAGCTAGTTAAGGTAGTTCTATTATTCTAAAAATATATTTCTTATTAAACTAAGTAAGAGGGGGCTTATTCTAACTATATCTATTATAAGAAGGGCTTATTATACTTATATAAAGCTAACTATAATAAAAAAGAGATAAGATAAGTTAGATATATTAAAAAAAGTAATCTATAAAAGAAAATTCCTAATAGTATACTTTATATAGATAGTAGAGGTATTAAGTCCTTTTTTAATAGTTAGATAGATTTCCCTTTAAGTAAAGTAATTAAAGAGGATTATAGAACGTTTTTTAATTATATAGATAAGTTAAATAAGAAGTTTAAGTTTAATAGAGAGAAAAATACTTTACTTACTAGTATTTTAGTAATAATTTAAGTTATAGTTAGATAGGTAAGTTACTTAAAAGTAAAAAAAGAAGCTTTATATATATAATAAGAATATAGAGTAGTTTCTAGAAATAGTAGCTTTTAGTGAAGTATTTAGACTAGTTTAGATTTAAATTTTTTTAAAGGTAGTATTAGTTTTTTTTAAGTCTTTTAGCATTTTTTAGTCTTTTAGTGTTTATTAGTTTTTATTATTATATATCCCCCTTTTTTTTATAATAATATATATTAGAAGGAAAAGAAGTAATATAAATATATAGTTAATATAAATTATAATATAAAGGTAACTAAACGTAAGTAAATAAAATAATATTTTATATACTAAAAATAGATAAAAATAA